>WBNM01034939.1:0-42266 GCA_013399055.1 Ramphastos sulfuratus | reverse complement strand
CACTGGAATGGGCTGCCCAGGGAGGTTGTGGAATCACCGTCCCTGGAGGTGTTCAAGGCACGTTTGGACGTGGCACTTGGTGCCAGGGTCTAGTCTTGAGGTCTGTGGTAGTGGGTTGGACTTGATGATCTTTGAGGTCTCTTCCAACCTTGCTATACTGTGATACTGTGATACTGTGATAAAAAGATAAAGAGTCCCAAGGGACAGACCTGGTCATCCCAGAATATTGTAACATTGTTATTCTATTTCCCTTTCCAGTATCACAGTTTATAAAGCAGCCCCTAACTGTTGTCACTTTCTCCTCCCTGCTTCTCCTCCCTTCGCTTCCTGTCTCTTTGAGAAGAGCGCTCGCCCCTGTTTATCTCATGGTTTGTGTGGGGCAGACAGCTTCTAGCTGGCAGAGAATCTTCAGATGAGTCATCAGGTGTGCTGAAGCCTTGTAGGCCTGAGGTGGGGAGGGCAGTTATGTTCTACTCTCAGACCTGCTGAGGTTGGATGGCTTGGAGGAATCCAGAAGGTTTCGATCTGGTAAACTTGACCTAGTTTGTGAATGTAGTCATTCTACCTGAATGCCTTCTGTAGACTTGCATTTGTAAATAGAATCTCCCTTTAAACTTCCAGTTGGTGTGCAGCATTTCTATTTTTGCTCCCCAAAAGGGGTAAATATAATTTCTGTACTCTGGTCTTGGGTAGCTCATGGCCCTAAACCAGCACACTGATAGGAAGTTAATAATTTGTTACGAGTGAAAGAACTTTGTGGACTATAATACAGGTGTTGTCACTGATGGACTTAATTGTTAGAAATGGTGAGTTTACAGAAAAATCAATGGGTTTGCAAAGTATAGCACATTAGAAGAACATGGGTATTTATGTCTGATACCCATCGGTATGTAATATATATGCCTCTTTTATTACCTGCTCATGCATTCTCAAGAATGCCTTAATATACTGTGCATGCTGAAGCTGTGACTGTGTATGTATGTATCTTTGTCCTCTTACAGTTATTGAACACTATGTTGAATTTCCTGGGAACACTGAAATAGCTCTTAATGACTTTTGAGCAAATGCTTAGTCTTACACTTTTTGAGTATGCTGTAGGCATATTCTGCAGAGTGGTAAGATTCTTAATGGCAACACCAGATGGGAAGCTGGTCCAGTGTAACCTATTAGAGCCCTGCATCACTGCAGGTAGGAGAACTCATAGCTGAGTTTGTTCCAAACAGCTTCTTAAACCACATCTTAAGTAATGATGATGCTCTTCAAAAGCATTTGAGCTGTAAAAGGGGAGCCCCACTCCCCCAGAATAAACAAAAAAAAATTGTTATGCTTGTTATCAAGGCTCTTGGTCAAACTATAATGACAGGATGTTAGAAACCATCTCTCGTTAAGTTTGGGTATATAAGCACGCATGTCAGTTACTTTATTCCAGATGCTTCACATTTATAGAAGTGAAAGACAATTCATTTTGGCTTCAGGTCTTCACATAAAACAGATGATGCAGTTCTGCTAAGTGACAACTCTGCTGACCCCTCCTAAAGTTTAGTATGTGACACACAGGTGTAAAGAAATGTCTTGCTAGCAGTAATAACCATTATGTTTTCCTGAGTCTGTAGATTATAAGCAGATACTGGATACTTTCCAGTCTAAACAGAAGCTGAAGTTTATTCAAATGATGGTTAGAAAAAAAAAATAAAAATCTAAGGTGACTTCAATGTGAGCCAAGTAGTGTAATGAACCTATAAAATGCTTAGTGAGATGCAGTCAGGCTTGCAGATGCGTTTACAAAAAGGAATGTTCCAGTTTCATATTTATTATGATCTTCCTCTGATTTAAGACTACTATATATTGAAACTGAGTAAACAGGTCTTTATTTACATAAATGTCAGCATCTCAAAACAAAACTAAACTGGAAAAAAAGGTCTTTCAAAACAGTATTATCTTCAGTAACTTTCAGTAATTAGGAAATAAAGAAACTTCATTGAACCCAAGAAACAGTTCAGAAAGGCTATTAGAAAAAAATCAATGCCCTTAAAAATAGTAATGTAAAGATGGGATACTAAAATGCTGTTCGTTGGATTCTGACTGCATGAAACCATCAAAGTGCAGCACTCCAGTAACATTTTAATAACACATTCAGGTGGTAATATAATAGATAGTGGCTCTTTTTGCATTATAGTCCAAATGTCTTGATGCATAATTCTAGTGTATAAAAAAATTCTTCTAAGTAACCTTGCATAAGCAGGTCTTCTCCAATAGCTGAAATATAGAATGTTGATGATATTCCCATTCTATCAACACAAAGGAAGCACAGCTGCATTATGAACACTGAAGCAATGATAGAGTGGGATTTCATATGCATTTTCAAAAGTACAAGGGCTAAACAAAGTACAAAGCAAGGGATATTTGGGTTCTTCATAGATTAAAAATGCAATTTTCCTCTCAAAATGTTAGTAGGAGCGAAATGAATCCAGCTGTGGGTAGTCCTAGACCCAAATGGGTTATATTAGCAAGATATTAAGCATTGTCTTCCTTTTACTTGTGAGAAGTCCTAAATACATGCTTCTTAAACAATCATTTCCCATGTTAATTATACAAAAGAATGACTCCTCCTTTTCTTCTTTGAATGGCATAACATTAAATGATTTGTTTAAGGATGATATTCCTACTAGTAAAGTGGTTACTTTGCACAGCAACAAATAGTCATCAAAAGAAATTATTTTGGAACATACTTCATACTGTTTATGGCATACAAACACAAATGGAAGGAAAACATTGTATATCTGTTCTGATGCTCTTTTGGGAATATTATAGTGACAGGAGAAACTGGCCAGTTCTAGCTTAGATAAAATCTGTATAGTTTTCCTATATTTAGTTTTTGTTTGTACTGGTCCTTAGGAGATGTGAGATTTTCCATTATTTAATGGATCTTCTATCACATCCCTTGGGAGACTATAATGCAGTCCAATAAATCACACTATTAAAGTAGCTTTTCAGTCTAAATTTCCTCTTTTTATATATATACATCATCCCTTTTATGTAGTTATATCTCCATGCAACATCACAAACCCTTTTTCCAATGATTTTTATGTCTCTTGTTAATAAAATCCAGCAATGCATCAGAGGTCTTACAGCCAAAGAGTAACTGCTCTAACTGATAAGATACAACTGTACATTTATGAGCAAGGCTGCATGAAAAGACACAAAATTAAATTTGTTCCAAACACAAGTACTGTAGCGCAAGTGAGACAGAATACATCCAGCAGCTTAGTCTTCTACTATGCAAAATTGTAAGTCCAGAGGAGCATCCTCACCATCTGAAAGATGAGCATAAGCTCCACCTAGAGTAGTAGCATCTCCTTATACCCATTTCAGGCCAAGTTGAGGATTTTAAGTCAGACCTCTAAACAGTTAATATATACTCTGCTTTAGTTCAAAGACAGCCCACGTTCCTAGTTATACTACTGCAGCCAAAAACACTTAGTCTAGCTGAGAGTTGCCACGCACCAATGACCCCTGTGGTAAGCCATGAGACATTAACGATAAGCCATCAAATGACACAGTAACAGCTCTCCCTTCCCCTACTGAGAAAAGGTCTAGGTCTTAGGTGCTGCAATTATTTATTTACTGCTAGAGCCGTCACAAAAAAATTAAACCAGAGGCCTTACTGGATGCCAGGACTACTTTTGCTGCTACTCTGCATACACTTGCATAGTCTAATTGTAAGATAGTCAAGGGTTATTATTATTTCACAGAATTGTCAGGGTTGAAAGAGACCTCGAGGATCATTTAGTTCCAACCCCACTACCATATGCAGAGACACCTTCCACTACATCATGTTGCTTAGAGCCACATCCAGCCTGGCCTTAAAAACAACCAGGGACAGGGCTTCTGCCACCTTCTTGGGCAACCTGTTCCAGTGTCTCACCACCCTTATCATGAAGGACTTCCTAATGTCTAATCTAAATCTACCTTCCTCTGGCTTGGATCCATTCCCCCTAGTCCTATCACTACCTGACACCCTAAAAAGTCCCTCAAGAGCTGTCTTGTAGGCCCCCTTCAGATATTGGAAAGCCACAATAAGGTCTTCTCGGAGGCTTCTCTTCTCCAAACTGAACAACCCAAACAACCCCAACTCTCTCAGCCAGTCCTCATAGGAGAGGTGCTCCAGCACTTTGATTACTCTTGTGGCCCTTCTCTGGATACATTCCAAGACATCCAGATTTCTCATGTAATAGGGGTTCCAGAACTGGACACAGTACTCCAGGTGAGGTCTCAAGAGAATGATGCAGAGTGGGAGAATCCCCTCTCTCAACCTGCTGACCACACATATCTTGATGCAGCTCAGGATATGGTTGGCTTTCTGGGCTGCAGAAAGGCTGCTCTTTTTTTCAGGGCTCTCAAGTCAATTCCTGCCCAGCCTATCTCAGTGCCTGGGATTGCTTTGACCCCAGTGTGGGACCCTGCGCTAGGTCTTGTTGAAGCTCATGAGAGTGGCTTGTGCCCACCTCTCCAGCCTGTCAAGGTCCCTCAGGATGGCATCGCTTCCCTCCAGTGACATTCCCACACAATGTCAAAGACTTTACTCAGGTCCAGATAAAACATATCACCTGCTCTCTCCTTATCTATTGATGGGACCTTGTCACAGAAGGCCACCAAGTTTGTCAGACACAATTTACCCTTGTTGAAGCCCTGTTGATTGTACCAAATTACCTCTTCTTTATTCTTCTGCCTCAGCAGTGCCTCCAGGAGGATATGCTCCATTATCTTGCTGGGCACAGAGGTGAGATTGACTGGCCTATAATTCCCTGGGTCATCCTTCTTTCCCTTTTTGAAAATAGGGGTTATGTTTCCAGTCAGTGGGGACTTCCCCAGACTGTCATGACTTTTGAAATATAATAGAGAGCAGTATAGTGACCTCATCCGCCAGTTCCCTCAGTATGGATGTATCCTGTTGGGTCCCATGGACTTATACACTCTCAGGTTCTTCAGATGGTCACAAACCTGATCTTCACATATAATGGGCAGTTCCTTCTTCCTTTCCCTGCCATTATTCTCTGTGATTTTGAGAATGTAGCTGGAGCCCTTGCCAGTGAAGACTGAGGTAAAGAAGACATTGAGAACTTTGGCCTTCTTCATGTCACTTGTCACCAATTCTGTTTCCTTTCTGAGGGGTAACACACCTTCCTTAATCTTCCTTTTGCCATTAATGTACTTACTTTTTGCTTACTTTTGCTATTTCACTTGATCTCCCTGGTTAGATTTAATTTAAACTGAGCTTTAGCTTTTCTAACCAGGTCTCTTGCAGCTCAGGCAGCTTCCTTATATGCCCCCCATTACAGCTCCTTGTACTCCTTGTACAGTCTCTTTCTGTGTGTCTAGGAGCTCCATGCTCATCCAAGCAGGTCTGCTAACATTGTTTCCTGCTGTGCTCTTTGTAGGTACCTTGCTCCTGGGCACAAAGAATGTCCTTGAATAAGGACCAGCTGTCCTGGGCCCCTCTTTCCTCTAGGCCTTTGTCCCACGATACTTTGGCCAACAGATCCCTGAAGTGATCAAAGACTGCATACCTAAAGTTCAGGGTTGTAAGCTTGGAATACATCCTCCTAGAGGCCCTGAGGGTCTTAAATTCTAGCATGTCATGGTCACATCAGCCAAGGTTGTCCCTACGCCTCATGTTGGTCACCAGCCCTTCCCTGTTAGTGAAAACAAGGCTCGGCACAGCACCTTGTCTTGTTAGTTCCTCCACCATTTGGAGGAGAAAGTTGTCATCTATGCATTCCAGGGACACTCCTGGATTAGTGGTTCTTTGCTGTGCTGTCCTTCCAGCAGATGTCAGGGTGATTGAAGTCCCCCATTAGGGCCACTTCAGTCTGCTTATGTAGGGCCTCATCTGCTGGTCAGGGTGCCTGTAACAGACTAACATCACTGTAACATCACCTTTTCTCTGTCTTCCCTTTAATCTTAACCCATATGCTCTCAACCAGGTCATCATCCTTCCCCAGGTGGAGCTCCACCACCAGGAGACCTGCATGGTTAAGGAAGGAACTGCTAAGCAAGCTTAAGCAGAAGAAGAGAGTCTACAGATCATGGAAGAAGGGTTGACAAGCTAGAAGGAGTATAGGATTGTTGTCAGAGGATGTAAGGAGGCATCTAGGAAGGCTAGAGCCTTGTTGGAACTCAACCTTGCAAGAGAGGTCAAGGATAACAAAATGGAATTCTTCAAACACATTGCAGGAAAAGCAATGTAGGCCCTCTGCTGAATGAGGTGGGTGCGTCAGTGACAGAGGACACAAAGAAGGTGGAGCTACTAAATGCCTTCTTTGTCTCCATTTATACTGCTGGAGACTGTCCTCAGGAGAGCTTGACATCTGAGCACCAGAGGAATGCATGATAAAGGAGTCTTCTCTGGTTGATGAAGACTGGGTTAAGGAACAACTGAGTAATCTGGACATCCATAAGTCCATGGGTTCTGATGGCCTGCACCCATGGGTGCTGAGGGAGCTGGCACAGGTCATTGCCAGACCACTCTCCACCATCTTCAGTAAGTCATGGAGGACAGGAGAGGTACTTGGGGACTGGAGGAAGGCAAACATCACTCCAGTCTTCGAAAAGGGTAAGAAGGAGTTCTCAGGCAGCTATAGAGAGGTCAGCCTCACCTCCATCTCCGGAAAGGTAATGGAACAGCTTATCCTTGGCACTGTCCTAAGGCGTGTCCTTCAGCAAGTCTTAGACAGGCTGGAGGGTTGGGCAGGATGAAATGTAATGAAACTCAACAAGGGCAACTGTAGAGTCTTGCACCTGGGAAAGAACAACCCCAGGTATTAGCATAGGCTGGGGACTGATTTGTTGGAAGGCAGCAAAGGGAAAAGGGTATGAAGGTCCTAGTTGATGGGAAGTTGACCATGACCCAGCAATGTGCTCTTGTGGCCTTTCTGGGGTGTATTAAAAGAGGTGTAGCTGGTAGGTCAAGAGACGTTCTCCTGCCCCTCTACTCTGCACTGGTGAGGCTGCATCTGGTGTAGTGTCCAGTTCTGGGCCGCTCAGTTCAAGAAGGGCATAGAACTGCTTGAGAGACTCCAGTGCAGAGCCACAAAGATGATTAATGTAATGGAACATCTCTCTTATGAGGAGAGACTGAGGGAGCTGGGGCTCTTTAGCTTGCAGAAGAGGAGACTGAGAGGTGACCTTATCAATGTTTATAAATACATAAAGGTGAGTGCAAAGAGGATGGAGCCAGCCTCTGCTCAGTGATGCCCAATGACAGGACAAGGGGCAATGAGTGGAAGCTGAAGCATAAGAAGTTTCATTTAAACATGAGGAGGAATTTTTTCACTGTGAGGGTGAGAGAACACTGGACAAGCTGCCCAGAGGAGTTGTGGAGTCTCCCTCTCTTGAGATATTCAGAATCCCTGACTGTCCCTGTCCCTGATATTCCTGTCCCTGGCTTGACTCACGGCAACAAGTTGAGAGCCCTTACTAGTATTCCATCCCTCTGCTCCTCCTACGTTGCCCCATTGTGTGCCACAGGCAGGCATGTGACACACAATTCACACATTAAACCCTTCCCCCTTCAGATATAGTTTAAATCCCTATCAATGAGCTCTGCCAACTCCTGCCCCAGATTCCTTATCCCTTCTGGGACAAGTGCAACCCATTTGTTGCTCATAGCTCTGGAGCCCTGTGTACTGAGCTGTGATTGTAAAACCCAAAGCCCTGTCAGTGGCACCAGTCCCAGAGCCATGAATTGACCTGTCAACTCTTCCTACAGAGCAGGCATGTCAGGCCTCCTGCTCCACTCAGCAGGGAGTCTCCTATTACAATGACTTACTGATTTTAATTTTGAGGGTCAGTTTTGATGGCCTGCCTGGGTCAAGTTGGCCTTGGTGTCCCTTCTGGCCTTCCCTTGTCCTTGCTCATAACTAGTTCCTCCTGCAGAGCCTCATACCTGTTCCAAAAGGCCAGAGGGTCACCTAATACAATTATCCTCCTCCTCTTCCTCACTGAAGAAGTCCTAAGGTGTGGCTGTGAGTGACAAGCTCTGGGTGTTAGTTCCATGCATATCACAGGATGTTAGGAGTTGGAGTAACCTCTGCAAATCATCGACTCCAACCCCCCTGCCAGTGCAGGTCACACAGGAATGCATCCAGACAAGTCTTGAAAGTCTCCAGAGAAGGAGACTCTACAGCCTCTCTGGGGAGCCCATTCAGTGCTCTGTGACCCTTAGAGTAAAGAAGTTCTTCCTCATGTTGAGGTGGAACTTCCTATGCTGTAGTTTACATCAATTGCCCCTTGTCCTATCACAGGGCACAAATGAGAAGAGTTTGTTCCCTCCCTCTTGACACCCAGCCCTTCATATATTTATATACATTTATTAGATTCCCTCTCAGTCTTCTCTCCAGACTGAAAAGCCCCAGGTCTCTCAGCCTTTCCTCATAAGGCAGTGCTCCAGGCCCTTAATCATCCTTGTAGCCCTCCATTGGACTCTCTCAAGTACATAACTGTCTCTCTTGAACTGGGGAGCCCAGAACTGGATGCAATATTCCAGGTGAGGTCTCACTAGGTCAGAGTCACAGAGGAGGAGAACCTCCCTTGATCTCCCAGGCACACTCTTCATAATGCACCCCAGGATACAATAGGCCTTCTTGGCCATAAGGGCACATTGCTGTCCCATGGACAACTTGTTGTCCACCAGGATTCCTAGGTCTTTCTCCATGAGGCTGCTCTCCAGCAGATCACCTTTCAGCCTATACTGGTGGGTTTTTTAATTCCTTCTCAGATGCAGGACTCTGCAGTTATCCTTGTTAAACCTTGTCAGGTTGCTCTTTGCCCAGCTCTCCAATCTGTCCAAGTCTTGCTGAATGGCTACACAGCCTTCAGATGTATCAGCTAAGCCTCCCAGCTTCATATCGTCAGCAAATTTGCTGATAGGACACTCTGTGCCATCACCAATGTAATTGATAAAGGTGTTGAACAGAACATACTATGATATAATATGTGAACCCAGTAGAAGAAGAGGCAGAAACTAGAGATGGGCAGCATTTTCCAAACCTTTTGACTAGCCAAGACCACAAATCACAGTGCAAGTCTGAGGGTAGGTGCCCCTAATAGCATTTGAAAAAAATGCATTTGAAAATCAAGACTTTTTTCACTAAAGAAACAAGCAGTTACCCTCCAACACGTGCACTAAAGATACAGATGAGCTTTTAATCTCATATTAGTGCTTCTAGATTTCAAGAGGGTGGTTGTTGCGTACTGTTTGGGATTGTGTTTGTTTGTTTATTTTACTGTCTTTGTAAACACTTGTACATCATCAAGTTTTCAGCTCCTGTACACTGACATTCATCTGACTTTGCTGGAGTTGTGACACTATTAGTTGAGAACTTGACTTATCTCTCCCTTTTGAAGGGATTTTTTTCTATATACACCTCTATTCTTCACTGCAAGGTCTTTGAAAATGTTTACTTTATTTCAAGGTGATTATAAACACACAAGGAAAAGTGTAATCAAATGAATGCTACGCACAGCTTTATTGAATATACAGTAGCTTCACTTGATTTCCTTTTCATATTTGTATCAAGCTGGATATCTCTTCTAGACAGACTATCATTTAAAACAAGAGACATACGAAATGAGTAAATGAGGTTATATTACTAATTAGCATACTGTCTCCTACTACCTCCAGTAAGCTACTAAAATGTGACTTCCATTTTATCACATAGATGAAACAGTTATCTTTCAGGGTTTGAAATTTCTGTGATCTTTATGCTTAATAAGCTCAGTAAAAGGCATTCAAATTACATCACTTTTGTCTTGGAAGTTAAATTGGAAAATATTGCATTCTCTGAGATGATAAACTCTGTAGAAGATAAATTATCATGAGAAATAGTTTTAATTGATTTACCATAATAAAAGTTATGTGACTTTGAAGTGCAAATGACACATTAAAATGAAGTTACAGTATGTTGATAATACAGTGGCTTCTTTGTTAATGGAATTACTGACACTGCAGATGCTTGCAGAAGAGTTGTCCTCTAGTTTTAAGTGAGAAACACTGATGGAAATTGAAGATATACTAAATTTAAATTCAAGCTCAACTCCCCTTCTTCTGTGAGCTCTGCACTGATCTCAACAAGTGTGAATACAATATATTTCAACAACACATACAATGTGAGAACAGCTTGAGTCTGAAATTTCAGCACTAGAACACAGTTATCTTGACTTTGTCATTGTGGCTACAATGAAACCCCAGGAAAATGGTTAATCCTTACCTCAATTTCCCCATTTGTGAAGGTGAGCTAATAAAACCACTTCCATGCTCAGAGGTGGTGGCCAATAGCTAAACAACATTGTGTGTTGTCTTCAGATATATCTAGTGCTCAAAATGAAGAAAAATGCACATGGGTCCCAGACAACAATCCTGGCAGATGTTTTAGCTAAGAAACTTATAAACCCAGTAACATAAAATAAAGCAACTTATTTTAATCTTACTCTTTTCTTACACCACTTATCTGTGACTGATCTTTGACTAATCAAGTGATTCTTATTTTTTAATCCAGACATTTTACCTTCTCTTTCTCCTGATTTTACAGTCTTCTCCCCCACTCCCATAATTTCACTCTTTCTCTTGGCTGTGAACTATTCAGATTCTGGTTTCTTTTCCTTGACAAATGTCTTTTCTGCCTGCCTTTCACACAATGGCATACATTTTCTTTCTCAGCTGCTCTATGTCTTATCTGAACTTATTCTTTACCCAGTCCTAGGTCTCTAGGTCAGAAATACAGTAAAAGAACTTCTGATATCTCAGCATCCCATTAATTTTGAGCTAAAAAGAAAAAAACTAGTAACTGTCTAAATTATTTTGAATCCATTGAAGAAAGAACCCATAAGACCTCTATAGAAGTTATACAGTAGACTGACCTTGGTTGACCACCAAGTGCCCACAAGGCTGCTCTGTCTCTCTCCCTCCTCAGCAGGATGGGAGGAGAAAGTAAGATCAATGAGCTCATGGGTTGAAATAAAGATAGGGAGACCAGTCATCAGGTACTGTCACAAGCCAAACAAATTCAGCTTGAGGAAGATTAATTAATTGCCAATTAATAACAGAGTAGGACAGTCATAAATAAAAACAAAACTAAACCTGCTTTTTATCCACCCACCTTTCTTCTCAGGCTCAGCTTTGTTCATGACTTTTCTGCCTCCTCCTCATAAGCGGTGCAGGAGCATAGAGAACAGAGATTGCAGCTGATCTGTAACTTCGTCTCTGTCACTCCTTCTCCCTCACATAGTTCCACTGTTCCAGCATGGGGACTCTCCCACATCAGGCATTCCTTCACAAATTGCTCCAATGCTTCCCATGGGCAGCAGTTCTTCACAAACTACTCCATCATATGTTCTCTTCACAGGGTATAGTCCTTTAGGAATGAACTGCTCCACTGTGGTCCCCAGTGGACCATGGTTCATGCCAGAAAATGTGTTGCTGTATGGTGTCCTGCATGGGACCATGGCTCCTGCCAGGAGCGTTCTTCAGTATAGGCTTCATTCAGGGCACATCCGCCTGCTCTGATGTGGGGTCCTCCATGAGCTGCAAGGTGAGTATTTTCTCTGCCATGGACCTCTACAGGCTTCAAGCAGACAACTACTCCTCCATGGTCTTCCCTATAGCTTACAATAGAATATCTGCTCTGGCACATAATGCACCTCCTCCCTTCTTTCTTTGCTAACCTTGGTGTGTCCAGAGTTGTTTGTCTCACATTTTCTCACTTCTCTCTTAAAGCTGCCATGAAGTATCTTTTTACTCTTTCATAAATGTTATGACACCACCAGCATTATTAATGGCCTCAATGTTGGGCAATAATATGTCTGTTTTGGAGCTGGCTGAAACTAGTTCTTTTCGACATGGGGGCAGCTGCTGATTACTCTCGAGGAAGACAACCCTGTACACCCCTCCCCCCGCTACCAAAGCCTNGAGAATGACCTCCTTGCTCCTGCTGGCCACACTATTCCTGATTGGGATTAGTTAATCCCAATACAACTTGCAACAGTGCAAAAATGCATTCCTGCTTTGATGAATATTTTATTTTTAAAATTTGGTTATCTATTCTTCTGAAAAATAATACAATACAGTGTTTGACATATCATTTAACATACCTATGCTAATAATGCCTGTATATTACTTAAACTTTTGTATCAGGTTAGGGCAGATCCCTCTCCTGGTAGAGTAAACGCACCACAACACAGACTTTTGGAAAGTCAGGAAAAAGGAAATTGTATTTTCTTATACTTTAACAGTATAAGGAGAATAAACTACTACATAAATATAATAAACTTAAGGAAGATGGGGAAGGGGTCAAGCAGTGGTGAAGCAGCAAAAGCAGGAGCAGCCAAAACAGTGGCTGGGGAAGATAGGAGCAGGCACAGCAGAAGCAGCAAAAGGGAAGGTACAAGCTGTGCTTCCAGACATAGAGCTCTTGACGCTCCAATGAAATTATATTAACTTATCCATTGTTGCCATTATATGGCCTATCCCTAGAACGTTCACCTCTCCACTCAGAGCTTCCACTTCTAGGTTTCTCTGTTCCGAATTTTTTTTATGTCTGAGCTAGAAATCTAGCTCAAACGGCAACAGCATTTCATACTACGTAATGGACAAATAGAGTGGAAATCGTAGGGATACCACTAAGCTCAGGATCTTACTTGAACATTCATTTGCTAGTTTGCAACACTCATATATTCCACAGCGTTTTAGCTTGGAAAGCTTCTATCCTTTCTTTCTTTTTTTTTTTTTTTTCCCCAAGTAGCTGTTTAAACAAAAATAGATGTTTATCTCTTTAAAATTTTGCCAGGAAGCTGTCATTTTCCCATTTACTCAGGCTGTGTTGTGACAGAATGTGTCAGCCTTTTCCACAAATGAAAAGAGATATAGATCTGTATTTACTTTAGCTGAAAAATAAGTAGTCATCAATTCTGAGAAAAGTGTTTTCCCATCTGAAAAGATGGATAAATAAGAGAGGTTTTGTGAAGTAATTATTTACCAATGCTTAAAAGGTAGTTGAGAGCCAAATATTTCTGTTCAATTCACCAGTAACCATTACTGAGAGAGAAGATAGTCTCATAACAAGTAGAACTACATCTCTGTAGTAGCAAATAAAAGCAGATATCCAAGAAGCTAACATCCTTGTTGAAGACTTTGAAATTTAGAAGTAACAATAGTAACAAAACCAGGTAAATGAACCTATGCAAGATTTACTCTTTGCTCTCATGTTTGACATAGAACAGAAATTCCAAGTGGAAAATTTTTGGCCTGGTTTGGAAAATGCTGAAAAATAAGGAATTCATTAGTTAACAATTAAGTAGAACTGGTACATTACTTCAGGAGATTCTTAGGGATATTTTTATGGGTGTTTATATATAGGAAGTAGATAAATAAGAAAGGGCAGGAATAGACACTATCTGTACCTTTCTTTTCTTGAAAGTTCTTTCATATTTATGAGTCTCACAGAAGCCAAATTTCTAGCATATAATAAGTGAAAATGTAATTTTAAAAATCAGTTTTTCAAAATATTCATTGAAAATTTAACTACTATTACAAATCCAAGTTTGGAATGGTGCAATTCTTAATATTATTAAAATCTTACTCAAAAATCCCAAGCTTTATGAATACAAAAAGAAAAAAAAAATAAAATCAAAGCTTCTAATCAAACATAAAGCTCCATTTTTATATAGATGTAGATGTAGACGTAGATGTAGACGTAGGTATAGATATAGATATAGATGAAATTGCAAACAAAATCCTCAAAAAAAATTTAAAGACCAAGATTTCAGCCTAGAGGTTAAATCTGTAAGATAATTTAAGATGCATAACAGAAATATCTTCATATGGCATGTTTAGTGTTGCAAAATGGAATAAGTATAGAAATCACAAAGCCAGGGCTTGATGCATTCCAGGGCACAGTTATCCCATTTTGCTGCCAGGGCACAGAGTTGACTCATATTATACTTGCCATTAACCCAAACTCTCAAATTTCTTTCTTTGGGGCTGTTTTCCAACCTCTCATTCCCTAGTTTGTACATATAACTGGGATTACCCTGTTTCAGGTGGAAAATTCTGCGCTAGCATAGGTTAAATTTACTCTTGTTAAATCTCCATAATCAAGGATTGCCCAACTGTGTGACTAGTTTTATTTTATATGATGTTCCAGTGAAAGGATTGTTTTTCAAAGTCACTGAAGACTAAGGTTCTGCTTTCAGAGAGGTAGCACAAGACTCTCCTTGCAAGGACAAAGTCAAACAAGACAATAATCTGTAGATCTGTAGGATTTGGTGACTAAGTCCCTGTATCTTGTGTGGTCAAATAACATGGCAAATCTGCTAGGGTAAAATCTTTACATATTTACCTTCACCCTGAAGACTAAGCAAGAAAGTAGCATCACTACACATGAAAAATTATCAACTGGTTTGATAGTGAACTGCGGCTTCCTTAGTTTGCTACAGGTTTTTGTATCATGTGGTTATAAATTGGAGATCAGGGAAATAAATCTTGTATATGTATGAATATATATGGGTGTGTGCATGTATGGGTGCATGTGTTTTAATAATTCAAAATCCTCACTCTATTTCATCAACACATGAGAAAGAGTAAAAGCACAAATGTGAAAGAAAAGACACTGTATCAAGCTTTGATTAATTCATTTAATAGTGCGGAAATAATATTCCTGAAGTAAATCACAGCACACTGTGATTTGGAGAGAGGTCATATGAATAGCTAAAAAACAATATAAAGTCAAGGTCATTATATATGAAATTTCTCAAAAATAAACACTTGGGCTTTAGGATATTCATTCACTGACCCTGAAGTGTCAGCTTGACACTGATACTAATGTAGCACACTTGTCTCTGGAGTTTATCCTGCTATACAAAGGTGCCACTTACTGTGAGAATCTTTCTGAGATGCTCCAAGTGCATTCTGGAAACCATCTGCATATGTTATTTTATTGCTAGGTTTCATAAATCAATATTAGGTAGTAACATCTATAATTTCATATTGTATTAGAAATAGAATAGCCACAGTGCTGCAAATCCGAGGTCCTAATGACACTAGTGGTACAGTACTTACATTTTAAATATTTTATTGAACAGCTTGAGGTTATTTGGTTTATAAAACCCCCAGACTGTTTCCTCACAAAGCCCTAAGGCTCTGACCTAGTAAAGTTCAGGCTGCTGAAGGCAGAGGAGCAGTCCTACTTCCACTCACTAATGGATAAATAGTAAAAAACATTAGTGGAAACTAAAGATCTGAATGCAGGTGGCTGCACGTAATCAATACAGCTAATAATAAGCAATGACATTTTAAAATATGTGAACATGATGTTGCAAAATAACTTCCATTAAAGGTACAAGGGCCCAAGAAGGAGAAAAAGGGTGAACTAATCAGAAACATGAGCACACATCAGCCACCTAACAGACTGTTTCTGGTTCTGGACCATGTTACTGCAATGTATCACATTATTCTTTTTATTGAGTATCACATCTGTATAGACATCCTGCCCTGAGTTTGAAAAGTTTACATGTCAGAAACTGTAAGAGCTATTCCCTAAGGAATGTCTCCCTACCTTATCTCTTTCAGAGTGTTTTGTCAGATGAGAGGATATTATGGAAGAGGTCACATAGTCCATTTTCTTTCTGTTTCTTGCCGTAAAACTGTATTAGGGTTTTTGGCTTCACAAAGTACCTACAAGCCCATAATACAGAATCACAGGATCACAAAATGATAGGGGCTGGAAGGGATCTCTGGAGATCATCTAGTCCAGCTCCCCTGCCAAAGCAAATTCACCTAGAGCAGGTTGCACAGGAACGTATCCAGATGGGTTTTGAAAGTGTTGGAGAAGGAGACTTTACAACCTCTCTGGACACACTGTTCCAGTGCTCTGTGAATCTCACAGTAAAGAAATGTCTCGTCATGTTGAGATGGAGCTCCCTGTGTTCCAGTCTGTGCCCATTGATCCATGTACTGCCGCTGGGCACCAATGAAAAGAGAGTGGCCCTATCTTCTGAACACCCACCCTTAAGATACTTGTAAACATCGATGAGATACTCTCTCAGCCTTCTCTTCTTTAGGCTAAACAACCCTAGGTTTATCAGCCTTTCCTCATAAGAGAGATGCTTTTGTCACAGAGGCACCCACAGAACAGACACCAACAGCCACCTGAAAACTGTGGATATTGCAATTCCTCTCTGCTTACTCTCTGCTCCTTCTAACAGGTTTGGATTACAGGTTTGGATGTCAGTTGGGAATACACTGCTACACAACCAGTTAAACTATCTAGAGAGAGATGAACCAAAATATGCATTCACTCACCCAGAAATGGAAAATCTCCTCACAGGTACCCAAAATATATACACTCACAAAAGGGCCAGGTAAGGATTCTTTAGATGAGGTTCCACTCTAAGAGGAGATGCTGCTGCTGCAGGGAGAATTCCCTCTCTCCATAACAGGACTCCATTTATACTGTGTTGAATGTGCACTGTGGTCAATTTGTTAATTAGTTAGAGAGTTGAGTCCTTTCAGAAACACAACAGTTTCTTTATGAGCTCCTAGCCCTTTATCCGATATGGCGTCTGTCAGAGCCTTTGTGTTTATCAGGGTAGTTGTGCCTGTCACAGCTCTCTATGCCCTTAATCATTCTCATAGCCCTCTGTTGTATTCTCTCCAGTAGTTTCCTGTCTCTCCTTAACAGGGGAACCCAGAACTGGACACAATTCTCCAGATGAGGCCTCACTAGGGCAAGGTAGAGGAGCAGGAGAACCTCCCTCAATCTTCTGGTCACACTCTTAGTGCACCACAGGATACCGTTGGCCCACAGTCAACTTACCTTCCACCAAGGTCCTTGTCAGTGAAACTGCTTTCTAGCAGTTTCTCACTCCAGCTGATGCAATTTACAAGGCATCTAGACATGACTGGTTGGGCCAAACTGAGAAAACAGAAGAACTATAAATTATTTGTCTCTTAATCTAACCATGACAGTAGTAATTCGCTCTGAAGCTTCCAAAGATATCCTAATAACTTTTCTTCTTTTTTTTCCCCTTGTTCATTGTACTACATGCTTGTAATGTACTCTAACCCAAAGATTACTTGAGTACACTCATAAAAGGTTATCGCTGCAGGCCTTTTCAGCAGAGGCAAGTCACAAAATGGAAGTTGCCCCAAACTGCTAAGGGTTATATACTATCCATATTTAAGCAACAGTGAGAGCATTAGGTTCTTGTTAACAGGACATGTCAGCTCCTAGAGTACATGCTATGAATTTTCCTTTCCAGGTTTCACAGTACACATAGGGTGTTCAGTCCTCTGAAAGACTCTGAAGGAGGAGTGAAGTTAAATATTGTATGTCAAATCCTGTGAATAACTGTGTATATGAGAAGTACTTATTTCAAATCCTGTAACTTAAATTAGTTATGTTCATGAGAAAACATACAATTATATTTTGATATTTTTTGTTATGTCAATAGTTGCCACATACCATTTTCCTTTCCTAATAATTGCAGGCAAGTTAGTGTTCCTTTTTTCCTGTGAGCAAAGATATTTTGTAAAAGCTGTGCATTACTTTATAGTAATGCAGACCAAAATATACAAATGAAGAAAGAGAATATGTGACTGTAAAAAACTCAAGCATAAAACAGTCTGATATAAAATACTTTTATCTTTGTGGCACTAATCTTTTGTTTTCAAAACGGCAAACCAATATTAAAAAAAAAAATTCTACTTTGAGTGGGAAATGCTTAGAGAAGGCAGTTCCAAGACTGAAAAACAACCACAGAATAGCAGTGTAAAGCTTTTTGACTATACTGCATGATTTTTTTTTCTTCCTTAGTGATATTTACTTATTGGTTTGCTTTTGATGTATATTTCTTCCTTTGAAATCTGATTATTTAAGAATTATAAGTGAATATTATTTTTGAAAAATTGAAACTGAAATTGAACAAAAGCAAAAAAAGAAAATAAAATGTTTAAAAAGTGTTTCTCTAGTAAGTTATGTGTAATACCTACAAACTATTCACTCTATGCCTGAATTAACTTTTTCTGTAATTATACCTTTCTTTTTTTATGCTTCAGTGTGGTTAATGTCTTTTTAATATCTACTTCATTACATAAAAATAGTATGAAATTTATGTCATAAGAAAACTTAAAATAATCCTTCTCTTTTAATAGAGGTAGGAAAAAATGCTTATCTACATGGAAGAAAAATGAAGAATGTTTTATCATCTGCAGCAGCTCCCTCAGTTTCAACATGCCTAGGTGCAGCTTTCGAAGATTAATTATTATCATAAATACTTTGATGGAGTTTCATAGTACGAAAATATGTTCCTATGACTGAATGACACATTTTCTAGATCAGTTGTTCAGACATGTATCTCATGTTAAGGTAGTAAAGTGAAGTTCTAGGATGTCTCCACAGCTGGCAATATCACACACCTTGGTAAAGATTTAATGGGAAGAATTTCTGAGCTTTATCGAGCCCAGCATTGTACACCAGAATCACTATCACTCCTTAGTTTTGAGAGTGCTTGGCAAAATGAAGAATCTGAAGAATCCTGTTCTGTGAACAGAGAAAGCTAAGGCGTAGAAACTGTATTGACTACCCTGGAAATTCAAGATACATTTTGCATCTCACTGGAGTGAACTGTCAAGATTCACAAGCAATACAGAAAGCAGCATGCCAAGGTTTTTGCACTTTTGCACTAGCTTGAACTGGATAAAGAGATTTGGCATTTCATATCTCATTCTGCCTGCTATCAGAGAGTCCACTAATGTCAGAGAACTGCGTGATTTGTACTATATGGTCTTGCAAACTGCAATGTCTTAATGGATATAGAAAATTGCATTATAAGCATTCCCCAGTATTGAAGTCATGTAAAAATTATGGTATTAGACAAATTTTGCAGCATTTCTTAGCAAACATTTATATTAACATAGTGAAAATCAGTACATTTAGTGAAATTAATTTTAATAATTTCAACTATAATTGGATTAAAAAACATTTTTTAAAGTATCTACAATATCTGAGAAAGTTTCATTTACATCTAAGAAGACCAGTAAAGAGCTTTTCAAAGTAGTGCTAAAAACATCTTACATTTAAATACTATTCATACTTCATGACACACATAGTAGAGAAAGCATATATTGCATTGAAATATGAAATATGAGAACCATCATGGTAAGAAAATAATAAAGTATGTTCAGAAATTCTTTGTTGTGTGGGGGTTTCTTTTTGTTTAGTTTGTTTGAGGTTTTGTTTGATTGTTTGTTTGAGGTTTCCTTACTGTGTTTTCCTAGACTATAAATAAGCAACGAAGATGTTAAATGCATGAATCTGATGTTAGGAAAGGATGAGGGAGAGAGGACGTTATTGCCTTTATGAATTCACTCGTTCGTCCAGACAGTTTTGTTAATCCTGTCAGCAGAAATGAGCCTATACATGCTTCAGCAGAAATTCCAGCTGGCAGTACAACCAACAGGGAAGCATCAGTCAAAGGAATTACTATGTGGTGGAAGCATCAGTCAAAGGAATCACTATGTGGTGAATGTGAATCCATAACTGGATTTCTTGCCTGAAACTGCTAAAGCTTCAAAAGAAGTCATCCTGTCACTTTTGGATTCTTGCAGTTTATTCCTCTTGTGCAATTAAACAGATTTTTAAGTAAGTTTTCCCTAATTAATATAGTATTGTATGCCTGTTTAGTTCCTCTCCTAACATCAGAATTCCGGAATTCTTCCATACATTATATATTCAGTCTGTAGCTATATGGGTAGCACGTTGCCAAATCCACAGCTGGCTGTCTTTCAAATGTCATGTTTCACTGCAGTATTGTCAGGAGAATTTTGAATTAGAAAGGTTTGCAGTGTTTTAAGAGGACTATGAAAAAAGAAGGAGGACAACATGGCTAACTACGTACTAACAAAATACTCTTCCCCACTGCCAGCTGGAGGCTAATGTGTAACCATAATATCATAACTGTATAACTTTATATTCCTATAGCCAAAATCCCAAGGTTATATACCATAACTATATCAGAACTTCCTTTGTATTAGTTATATATAGTTCTCTGTAGGAAGAAATACCCTAGAATTACACAGATTTCAAAGAAGGAATAACTCAATGAATTTTTAAGTTTTATGATGCCCTTGATGAGGGGATTGAGTCCACTGTTAGTAAGTTTGCAGATGACACCAAGTTGGGAGCAAGTGTCAATCCGTTAGAGGGTAGGAGGGCTCTGCAGAGGGACCTGGACAGGCTGGATAGATGGGCACGCCATGAGGTTTAACAAGGTCACACCTTGAGTATTGTGTCCAGTTCTAGGCCCCTCAATCTAAGAAAGATGTTGAGGAGCTCAGACATGTCCAGAGAAGGGCACCAAGGCTGGTGAGGGGTCTGGAGAACAAGCCCTGTGAGGAGCAGCTGAGGGAGCTGGGGTTGTTTAACCTGAAGAGGAGGTTCAGGGGAGATCTTATTGCTCTCTACAACTACCTGAAAGGAGGTGGTAGGCAGGTGGGAGTTGGTCTCTTTTTCCAGGCAACCAGTGACAGAACAAGTGGACACAGTCACAAACTGCACCAGGGCAGGTTTAGGCTGGGTGTTAGGGAGAAGTTCTTCACAGAAAAAGTGATTTGCCATTGGAATGGGCTGCCCAGGGAGGTGGAGTCATCATCCCTGGAACTGTTTTTAAAAAGATGCGGCACTTAGTGCCATGATTAGATGGTGTTGAGTAACAGGTTGGACTTGATGATCTTGAAGGTCTTTTCCAACCTGTTTAATTTTGTGATTTTGTAATTAATATAATCATAATAATTGTGAAAGATAGGAATTTAACAAGGGCTAGATCACATAAAGACCTTAGCAATATGGGGTTAAATGCAGCAATTTATAAATTGTAGGTAATAGACTTCTATGTGAATGCTAAACTTAAATTGTATTTTATACAAAAAGTCAATGTGTGAATATAGACATAAAATAGATCATAGGCCCCTCTGTCCGTATAGTTAAATGACTTACCCATTAGATACCAAAGCCAAGTCCCTCATATACATGCCTCGAAGAAGAAGTTGTGCTGGTTTGAGGTTGATTGGAATATTTTAATAGAGAAAATTATACTATATGCTGTGAAAAGGAAACAATTGTGATGTCTACTTCACTCACAGGCTTGCTGAGATGTCTAAGAAAAATAACTCAAAACATAGATAACGGTGTCTCGGGCTTGCAGTCACT
This sequence comes from Ramphastos sulfuratus, assembly GCA_013399055.1. Taxonomy (NCBI): domain Eukaryota; kingdom Metazoa; phylum Chordata; class Aves; order Piciformes; family Ramphastidae; genus Ramphastos; species Ramphastos sulfuratus. Next base: position 21,006 of record WBNM01034939.1, on the reverse strand, counting down.
CTCTCTGGGGCACAGTGTCTCGAGTGGTCTAGCTTCTGACTTCTCCTCTCTGCTGAGTAACCTCACTAACCACTTCCCTTCTAATTCCCCTGGCTGATCCTCAAAAAAATTCACCTTGCACGTAAGGCAAACCTTGGGGTAAGGTATAGGGGTGGGGAGAAGGTGGAAGGGTGGTTGGGAGCCCCTCCTGGGGTCTCTGATTTCTGGGAGGGCTGTTGTGTTTCTGTATTACCTTTACCTTGTATATTTCTGTAAATATTCCTGTATATAGTGTATATATCTGCTTGTATATTGTGCTGAGCTGTAAATATAGCTTCATTCCTTAACTTCCAGCCAGCTGAGTTGTAGTCTGGGTCATTTTACAAAGTGTGTGGGGGCGGGGAATTCCCAAACCATCACAGAAGTCTTCCAGAGAACTCACGGAAATGATACCTTGCAAATTTTGACAGCAAATACTTTAAGTTTCAGGATGGATTTTCTAAATCACTACTTCCAGCACAAAAACAAAGATCACTCAAGTAATTTTTCTTGGATCTGGCCCTACAGTTCCATCTACTGAAATATAATAAACACAAATGAATGGAGACATTGGCCTCACAGCAAAGATATTACAGAATAAAATACTGGTATTAACTTGAAGTCTTTTATGGAGGGCCAGTTACAACAAAGCCTAGTAGATGCAGAACTATAAAAATCCTTAGTAGAGTAATGCTTCTTGTCCATAAAGAGTCCAGTAATAGTCTTACAAGCTATAGTGCTTTTGATCATTATTGTAAAACACTGCAGTATCTATTCATAAAGACTACTGCTTGATTCATCACTGTGTAACACCAGCTTTTATGCCTCTATAACGACTCTAAGGATTTTGCTTTTCAATTAATTTAGTACTCATGGCAGGTACCAGGTTGCAGAATCCAAGGCTCATTACTCATTCACAGAAGTGATTTCTCAAAGTCTGTAAGTTTCCTCACTGCTCAGCAACTGACCTTTCCCTGTTTGGTCTTTATGTGTTGTTGGTGTAATTCAGGCTGACTAAGATACGAACATGAAGCACTGAGAAGTCAAACTGGAAAACCCGTTATCTCTGTCCCTGGAATGCTCTTTGCATTGGTCTATCAATTTCCTTAATAGCAATAAGAATGACAACCACAGTAATAATTTAAACAGCTCTTAGCAGTGGAAACCAGAATGAATGGATATATGGTTTTAAGTTAAAAAACCTAGCCATCATCTGTACTTTCCTTGTATGTAACTGTATTGTGGGCCATTTTTAACAGACAAGCAATAGAAAGTTCTCCACAAATGTATCCCACAGTCTCTTGGATGCATGAAATGGGAACACAATCTGCAGTTCTTCCCTTCCATTTCCTAGGAGAATAGTCCCCTCAGAACCTATTATAGAGATACTGGTTTTCACCAGAAGTGCCCAGCATCAGGTTAGAGAGAACTAATTGAACTGTGTTGTTGAGTGAGCAGTATCTTTCCTTTTTGCTCTGTGTACCATGAACTGCACTGAACACAGAGACTGGAGCACCTTCTCCAGAATAATAGCGGCAACTGAGGAACGTTATTTCTTGCCACTGACATGGATGCTGGTTGTGTGTTTGGACAGGAAGGGGAGGAGGGTTAATTCAAAAGACTACAGTTTTGCAGGGAAAGTGATTTAGTTATGCTTCTATGTTTAGTGAGCTCATCTTTGTACCTCAGACATGATAAAAAGAGTAGGAGATGTATGATACAACTTATTTTTTGATGAGCTTTAGTGACATCAAAGATGCAATAAGAAACTTCTCAAGGTTTTAAAAGCTGTTTGCAAATTTAAGAAATTAATCTGCAGCATATTAGCTAGGACCTAACTGCAGTGTATCTGCTTTATGTGGATTTGCTGAACTCTAAAATACTTCCACATTTAGAAGAAAGGCAGAAAGCATTTTATGTAAGCTCTTTTGTTCTTCCTAGCACTTCATTTGTATAGGTATGTGTGTGTGTGAATATACATAAACAAGTAATTTTAAATACTAAGAAAAAGATACTTCAGTACAGTAATAAGCTCAGAAAAATGCAACTGATTATGGAATTGCTAAGGTGCATTTTAAACGGTTTTATTTGTGGTAACAAGATGATTAAAATTTATTGTGGCCATTCAGTTCTAAAAAGAATTTACTTTTAAAGGTGTAATAATCATAGAATTATAAAATTATTTGGGTTGCAAGGGACTTTAAAGGTCACCCAGTCCAACCTTCTGCCATGGGCAGGGTCAGATTTGACTTATCCATCCATTAGCCCACCCTTCAAATCCATCTCTCCAATTTAGTGGCAAGGATATTGTGGAGGGCCTTACAGAAATCTAGGTAGATGACATCTGTAGATCTTCCCTTGCCCAGTGATGAAGGCATTCCATCACAGAAGGCTACCAGATTAGTCAGGCATTCTTTTACATAAAGGGAACATCCATTGCCCTGCCCATTCCTCCTTGCCTGTCCCTCCTGAACACTTTATAGCCACTGATTGCTGTACTCCAATCATATGACTCTTCCTATCACATTGCATTAATAGAAATTAGATCATAGCTTGGTGTAGAGGACCTTCAGATAAGCTTTTTTAGAGGAACACAGCCTCATTCTTTTGAGGCACTTCAGATGTGGTTCCCTCTTGGATGTTAATATCTCATAAGATCCTGGCTACTCAAAACTTCATCCCCTTCCCATATTAAATGTTGTTTAAAGCTCTCTATACAAGTGTGGCCAGCTTGTTGTCAAATATGCTCTTGTCCTACTTGGTCAGGTGAATTCCATCAGCTCCCAAAAGATCAGCTTCTTAAAAGTAGACTCATGATCTGAAAAGCAAAAATCTTGAGTACTGCACCAGCCACCAAGCAGATTGATGTTGAGTGATTAGCATGCTCTGGATCCTGTCCATTATTCATGTGTTGTTCTCTCTCCATCCCTAAAGCATCATATCTGCTACACAGGAGCACTTTAGAACAAAGATGCTTCTACCTCAAGCAGAGACAAGGGTACAGTTGCCTTCTCCTGTTGGGTTATTTGGTCTCAGTAGGCTTGAGGCTGAATTCAGGCTTAGTTTCCTCTTGCACAGGTTGTCACAGCCTAGGACAAGGGAAAACCACCATGTATCAATCTCCCACTGACAGTCCAAAATACTGTGCTGCCTATTGAGTTGTCTTTGTATCACAGGCACTTGTTTTAAAAGCTCATCTATTTGGACATATCAGCATCCATGACATCTAAATCTGCCTTCAGGTGCAGGGCTTTCCAAGTGCTCTGGGCAATCTGAAGTTTGGATAGTATTTCATAATAATCATATCTTCAGAGATGAACAAAAAGTAGTTTCCAAGTACTTATTTAATGAAGAATCCAAGTATCTAAATGTGACTTCATTATCAGTAATGTACATGAGTTGCATTATGTGCTAAACCAGCTTCTGTTAACTAGCATCTCCTGTGTATCAAAGCAGAATGTTTTCTTTTTCAGTTTTTGAAGTACTCATATTCAGTAACTAATTAATTTAAACTTCAAATGAACAAAAATTTAGTTTATGAAAGGAAAAATATTATTCCAGTATATTAAAAACTGCTATGTGTAAGAAAACAAGACAGTTTAGATTCAAATTCTTCAGGGATGCACTGATCAGAAACAATCACTTCAGTACACTAACTAAAGATAATAGTTTCTTTGTTGAATGACTTAAATATATTAAAATAATTAAGTTTTAATTTTTTTTAAATTATTTTATTTATTCTATTTATTGTATTATTTTATTTTTAATTATTTTGAAATAATTTTAATTAAAATTAAATTTTTAAAATAATTAAAATAATAAATGTAAATACTGTTTATCCTAAAAGGCAATTAAAAACAGAAGATTCTAGAAAAATGGTCTGTCTTGAGAAAAATTGTTAAATAATGTCAGAACAAAGTAAAGCAATTTTTAAATCAATTTTTTCAGCTTGCTGATTTAAATACCAAATAAAATTCTTCACTTAAATCAGTGAATTGAAATCAAATTAATCTGTCCTACCTTAAGGTAATTATAAGATCAAAGATTCTTTATTGACAATGACAGTAAATAGCATTCATTAAAAGGGTAGTTGTCCTATGAGTCTGTTCTCAAACTGTTTACTGAGAAGTGTTCTATAACAAAAATATGTAGATTTATATGAAAGAAGGCTTTTTATTATGTTTCGTTATTCCCCAAGGAGTTGTTTATTAATTTATTATATTAAAAGCCAATTTTAAAAATATACTTCATTTGGCTTTTATCAGCATTATACTCCTATTGTTGTCCTTTAACCTACATCTTAACATCAGATCTATCATCTCAGCAATGTATGCAGCAAAAATTAAAAACCCTATGAAGAACTTCAGAGTTTTAACAATGAAAAGTAATCAAGTAATCAATTGCTTATTTAATTATATTTTTTCTAATTTAAGTAAAATTAATTAATACAATGCTGTATCTTCCTCCTACAGTCTATGGGGAATAATGTGACCTTATAGCCAAGAGAATTGATTGATCAGGGTTTGAAACAGTTAGATATTTTGTGAACCTCCTGTGAATGCAATTTTATGTAAAAAAAATTTTAAAAAAATTTTTAAAATATTCTTCTAACTTAAGGGAATACCAAAGTAAGAGGAGTGGCAGGTCCAGAACGAGAATCAGTGTTTCCTTGGGAGACGAAGAACCCAAGAAAGGCAGGGATGCATGAATTAGTTGGGCCAATTAAAGAGGCAGGAATTATAAAATATGTAGTTATTTTATTTCCAAGAAGCTCCACCCGCAAACTATATACAAGGTAGTTAAATTTGGGTTCTAATTTGGTCAGGAAAATCTTCACAAGGATGCTTATGGGCAATTTAGTAATTTTGGAGAATCAGAAAATTGAAAAAGGTTTAGCCACAAAATGATTCTGCCCCACTTATAAATAGGCCGCCTGGAGCCCTAGGGAAACTCTTTTCTACTTATGGCAATAGAGTGAGAGTCCCTTGGCTTCTTTGTGGCAGTGTTGGAACTGCTTGGCATCTTGATAGCCATTGGGAGGCTTCTAGATCTTCTCAGATGCTAGCAGGGTGCTGGGAAAGAGGCAGACAATCAGATAATCTCCGATCTCATCCTAGTTCCTCTTAGCACAGAGGTTTGAAGAGGTCCAGGCAAGATCTCTTGCAGATGTGCAGATGTGCAGATGTGGCACTTCTCACCACGTCATGAGGCACTTAATGCCTTCCCCTGGTAAATTCAAGGCACTTAAGTTTCCAGGTAGTTCAAGCCCAACATTAGGGCTATGCTGGTCTGAAGCATGAGGCAGAGCAGAACACATTGTCCGAGCCGAGAGCAGTGAGGCAGGAGAAGAGCAGAGCAGAACACACAGAGCAGAGCTGCGACACTGACGCAGAGCAGTGAGGTAGAGGCAGCACAACTGCTTGTAACTTAGCTCAATTTATATTATTTGCCCAAGTGTAATGGCTCCTTTGACCACAGAGATTCACCAATCAGAACACATTTGCAAAACTGACCATGTTAGGTGAAACCAGGGCCTGCTTACACTTATTTGGGCAAGACATTAACAAATGCATAAACATCTGTGGGTACCTGTTTATGACTTTGGGAGGGACATAATGGCCCAAGCCATTGTTTTTCTCCCTCCATTGCTTACCCCATCAGCAGATGGGTGGGGAAAGCCAGGACATATTTTAGGCCTATTAGCCTTTCACAACAATGCACTGAGAAGACATTTGTGCCATCTCTGGGGACCATAGCTTACAGAGTTATGACTGATTACTAAAGTTTTGAAGAGATGTGACTACTTTCAGAAGTTACAGAGAGTTTGTAGTTTTCATATAGCTTAGGTAGATAACGTATTTTACTTGGAACTACAGAGGATGTTTAGGACTTCTTCTTTAGGAAGAAGTTCTTTACAGTGAGAGTGGTGAGACACTGGAATAGGTTGCCCAGGGAGGTTGTGGATGCTCCATCCATGGAGGTGTTCAAGGCCAGGTTGGATGAGGCCTTGAGTGACCTGCTCTAGTGGGAGATGTCCTTGCCTATGGCAGGGGCTTGGAACTGGATGATCTTTGAGGTCTTTTCCAACCTTAACATTCTATGATTCTATGAAATTAAATTTATTAATAAAAACTGGCCAAAAATCATAAGAGACTGGAGATCTGGGCTCTATATGTAAAATCCAGTGATATTCCTGTTGGGAAGATAATTATGACGTCAGATAAAGGAGTAGAAGTTTGGGTTTTTTCAAGTGTTTATAACGATAATTACTTCCTTGAAATTGTAGATAAACACACACACAGTGATTTTTATTATTGCAATGATTGCCAAGAAAAGGGTAGTGGGATAGAAATGCACTGGAATTGCAGGAAACCACAAATTCCATCTCAATCGCATCAAGTTTTTTCATTGCATCCTTTCTATTACCTTTGATCTTCATAATGACTTTTATGATAAAGGCTATGTATATATTTTTTGTCTTTTATTGGGCTCTTATTACAGAGAAGAAAATGGAAATACTAATTCTGGCACAAGTCATTATCACAGTGGAAAAAAACAAAACAAAACAAAAAAACCTTTTTGTAATTGGCCTTCCTACTTATGCACAGGATGTGAGTCTCTAATGTGTGGCCTGTGAAGATCCTGTGCATATCTATTACTCCTTAATAACATTTTCATGGGACTTTTGCTTACATCCAACCAAAACTTTAAAATCCATATTCAGATTTTTAAAATTCCTTTTTAAGTTACATCCAAATACAGAATGTAAACCTTGAGGTGGCAAATTAGAACATCTCATGTTATTGACTTATCAAGTTCAACTACAGTTTATTTTTTTATGACAATCTCTTGATATTTAGTTTCTTCAATCATAAACTACCATTTGTACTCTTAGGGAAAGCACCAAAACACAGTTTATTTCAAAACACATTAGAAAAAAATATCTCAGATATTATTAAAAATATATTCCTTTCCAAGGGATAGCAGTTTGGCGTAGCAGTACCACTGTGCAAATGTCATACTGGAAATTGAGCTTATATATGTATCATGTGGTTTCTTCACAATGAGGGTAGTGAAATACTGGAATAGACCCAGGGACATGGATGAGGCCCCTTACCTGGAGACATTCAAGATCAGACTTGATGTGACCTTGGATAGCCTGATCTAGTTGGAGGTGTCCTTGCTCACTGCAGAGGGAGTTAGACTAGATGACCCTTGAGGGTTCCTTCCAAACTGATGCAATCTGCAAATCTATGATTGTAACTCAAGATAGCTAAATGTGGGAGTAAGAGCAACCTGTGTCATTGATGTCCAAACTGTGAGCTTTGAGTGCTTTTGACCCTCAAGACATCACATTCTGACTCTTATAAAAGAGGAAAAGAGACACTGTACATTTATGAGATGTCAGTATTCCATGAGCTTTGCTCTGGATTTTTATACAAAAATATTTGAATCATGCTTACTATTGGAGACATTGAGAGTGGAAATCAACGGGGGGCTGCTTAGCAGACTCTCTTAGCATCTGTTTCTGACATTGACCAGAATGGGTGTGAGCAAACCTTGTCCTTTCCTCAGTGGCACCAACTAACTCATTTCTTTTTAAGTGAAGAGAAAAAAGACTTTCAACTTTCCCTGATCCACAGAAGCAGCTCAGAGAGGTGGGGATTTTTAACAGCTATGAAAAAGTAAGATAGATTAACAAACAAAAGTGTTGACTTTTTCTCTTGTTTCTTGCTGTTATTTGGTAAGCTACATATTTTGGTTGTGTTTTTATTGAACTCAGCTGAGACAATTCAAATCAAAACTATGACCTCTGATATTTTGCATCAGTTATTAATAGTTTGCAGCTAATGACAGCTGAGGGATTAGTTTTTATAAAAACACACAATTTCCCATTATGCAGGAGACTCTTCTGATCATCCAAAGAGAGGAAGTACAGAAGGAAAGAGGAAGGAGGTAGAAAACACAATTTTAAGGAATCTTTCAACAGTGTTTTAGGAAACAAGAAAAATGAGCAAGCACACAAACGAAAAAAAAAGACCCATTTGTTAAATATCAGCTACATTTTGTTGATGATGAAAAGCTAGCCAGCATTATGAGCAAGGTAAAAAATAATATATCTGTGGGTAAGGAGAAGTCTTCAGACACAGCAGAAAGAAACTTTCCACTTGTTTCCAAGTTCCAGAAACGGCACTCTCTCTTTCTCCAGAAATAGATAGAGATTAGTGAAGTTCCACTCTTCACTCAGTTGTCTACTATGAAACATTTTCCTCTTTTTGAAATCCTTGCTTTGGTAAGACTTCCACATTTCAGTTAAGTCTTAAGACTAAAAGCAAAACAGATTCATAGTGGAATCATTTTTGTCCTCTAAGTTAAAAATGTAAGATTATGAGAGCTGATGGTGGGTTATAATGCAAGATATAAAACAAGACACAGGTAACCTGGTAACCTGGGATGAATACAAAGATACTGTTCATGCAGACAGAGATCAGGTTAGGAAAGCTAAGGCATATCTAGAATTGAATCTGGCTAGAGACATTAAGGGGAACAGGAAGAATTTCTTCAGGTGTATTAGAGAGAAAAGAAAGACTAGGAAGAATGTGGGCAAGGGAAGGGAAGGGAAATGAAGAGCTGCTGACAAAAGATATGGATAAGGCTGAGGTGCTCAATGACTTCTTTGCCTCAGTCTTCAACAGCAAGGGCTCCAACCACAATGCCCAAGTTCCAGAGGGCAAAAGTATGGACTGGGGGAAGGCAGATCTGCTTACTATTGTAGAAGATCACATTCATGAGCACCTAAGGAATCTGAATGAGCACAAGTCCATGGGGCCTGACAAGATCCACCTACGGGTCCTGAGGGAACTGGCAGATGAAGTTGCTAAACCACTGTGCATCATATTTGAAAGGTCATGGCAGACTGGTGAAGTTCCTGCTGACTGGAGAGGGGCAAACATAACACCCATCTTCAAGAAGGGAAAAAAGCATGACCCTGGGAACTACAGAGCAGTCAGCATCACCACTGTGCCTGGCAGGATCATGGAGCAGATCCTCCTGAAAGCTCTGCTGAGGCAAATGGAAAAGAAAGAGGAGGTGATTGGTGGTAACCAGAATGGCTTCACCAAGGGCAAATCATGTCTGACAAGTTTGCTGGTTTTTNTCAGACCCCACCTGGAGTACTGAGTACAGTTCTGGAGCCCCCAGCACAAGAAGGACATGGAAGTGTTGGAGCAGGTCCAGAGGAGGGCCACAAAGATGATCAGAGGGCTGGAGCAGCTCTGCTATGAGGACAGACTACAAGAGTTGGGGCTCTTCAGTCTGGAAAAGAGAAGGCTTTGAGGAGACCTTAGAGTAGCCTTCCAGGATCTGAAGGGGGACTACAGGAAGGCTGGGGAGAGCTATGTACAAGGTCTTGCAATGACAGGACAAGGGGCAATGGGTTTAAACTCACAGAGGGGAGATTTAGACTGGATGTTAGGAGGAAGTTCTTTGCAGTGAGGGTGTTGAAACACTGGAACAGGTTGCCCAGGGAGGTTGTGGATGCTCCCTCCCTGGAGGTGTTCAAGGCCAGGTTGGACGAGGCCCTGAGTGACCTGTACTAGTGGGAGGTGTCCCTGCCTATGGCAGGGGGTTGTAACTGGATGATCTTTGAGGTCACTTCCAATCTCACCATTCTATGATTCTATGATCTTCTTATAACAGAAAAACCATTGAAATCATCAAACCTTTTTTGTTTTCTTGTTGTTTGTTTGCAGTTGGTTGGTTTATTTTCAATACAGCAGTTCATGGTATTATTGTTTAACAACTTGTAATTTACACAACAAACCAAATGTTAGCACCCATTTCAGTTTCCCATATCTGATAATCAAATGTTTTTTGTACCAAGTGAGATTCTACAGCTGTGTGATTTGAATAATTAAGTGTATTTATTTAAATAAACATAAAATAGATTTGTGGGGATGAAAAGGACAGCTGTAAAGTTAATGTATCAAAATAAAATTAGGTCATTACCACCAAATACTGTAGGAATAGAGGAGGATGAAAACCAACAGTGCAGCCATAATGATTTCATTAGGATATATATGTGGAAAGATGAAAGGAAAAGATCACTAACAGATTGCTACTGAAACAGAGAGTGTGAAAGCAGTTGAATGTGGTAATAGTTAGAGAAATGAAAATAGAGGTGCTCCAGAAAATAAATATAAGTTGTTGGGTTTTTTTTTTTTTTTTTCTTTCCTTTCCTCTGTTTAAGGCAGGGCACAAGCATAGGATAAAATACACATTTTGTAAATTCACCTCAGAGTCATTGATCTCTTTTGAGCATTGAGCCTAATGAGGCAAGTAGGAGAAAATTGTAATGGGTCATGTGCATGTGTGTTGTTTGGCTTGGATTATTGTGTAGAACTGAGTCATATTTTCTATAGAGAAGTCTTTCAAATAATGACAAGGTTCTATTGCAAATAAGAATATTAATATTATTTTATAATTAATAATTCCAGAGCTTATTTAACTATAAGTAAATAAGAATTATGTCATCTTCACAAACACGTAATGCCTTTTTAAGTAGCTACATGTTATTTATTAATATTAATTTTAAAGGGTCATTTTTGAGGGGCCATGTTTTATATAGACAATAAAATGAAACTGGAGACTTTTCCATCTTCTAAATAACTGCTTGCTATTTAATTCAGTGACCTGCAGATCTGTTTGAGATCTCTTTCAGCAATGGCTAAAGTATCTTCATAAGAATTTATAGTTTTTTAATCACACACCCTTACAATGCATTTGGAAATCATCAATAACAGAGTTCTCATGTGTATAGTGAAAGAGTCTACATATTATATTGATAAATACCAGACTCTGTGATGTTTGCACATATTCATTTACAAAAGTGTTTATACTATATAAAATAAGCCCTGATAACTTTTATATATTCCACAGTGTGTTTAAGATGTCTCTTAAAAAGAAAACCAGAAAGCACTGAGTGGGAAGTCACCTTGAGAACAGCCAACAGGAAATGCCAAGTGACCAGATGTTCCTGAGCTGCCTATGCTTTCTGGAGATTATGCTACTTTTGCCACTAGAGATTGTGTTTTCCTTAAACAGATCTCTAACTGAGCACTATTTACTATGAGTAACCAAGTACTATGAGTACTTCTTTTAAGTAAAAGAAGACAAGGAATCAGTGACAGGCTGAGTGTCAAGGTCTAGTTGGATTTTTTTTTGAGGAGAATCATAAAAAAAAGCCACCCAACCCCCCCCAAAAATAATAACAAAAACCCAAAACCAAAAAAAACCAAACAAACAAACTAAAAAACCACAGAGAGTGAATTTTGAAATAATAACCCAATATCCAGATATGAACTAGTTATATCTGTGCATGTCCATGTCCATCTTCATTAGAACTGCGAATGTACCTGTTGGTTGTTTTTGGAGCAAGTACAGCCGGAGCTCCCTCAAACATTATCACAAAATCATTCATGCTTTTTGGCTTCTAGTATGCTTTCTGGAATGTTTTTAATCAGTGCCCAGTTACAATCCAGGATGTAGTATAGGTTGGCACTGTTTGTGGGGTAAATTATGAATGAGATCATTGTTTTAGGAAAGGTGAGAATTGAACGTAATATGAACACAAAGTATGTAGTACTACTCTGAGGCACAACAAAACACTTCCATGTCCCCATGCCAGAGTTCAAAACTCATTGTGTACAAATAAATATATTTCCTATATAAGCCAAATGTTACTAGTAAAATTTTCCTTTTGTGTAGGCCCAGGACTTACTCTTTTCAGGACTTCTTAACTAGGATTAATATCTCAGGGAACTTTTTAAGGCTTTTGTGCATATGTATCTGTAGCTGCATGAATATTCATGTCCAAAATGCAATGGTGTACAATGCTGTATGAACACTACTAACAATCTCAATTCCCTTGATATTTCAGTAGCCTATTGTTTCATTTTCTTCAGTAACACTTCTCAAACTATTGCTTGGTGCCAATCAAAATTCTTTGTGAACCTTCCACATTAACCTTGAAAGGCCTTTCTTTGCAAGTAGAAAATTAGAAGGTTTCTTTGCAAGTAGAAAATTAGAAGGTTTGTGTTTATCAGACTTACCTCATACTCAAAAGACCAAGATTTTTTTTTTTTTAAAAGCATACAATACAATGGGAATACAGCTAGTCATGCCACCGAGTGTATGCAGACTCTCCAGACCGCTTCTTTTGCACGTCTTGTTTGTTCAAATCCTGGTTTTAACACCTACATTTTCCCTGGCCACTTTGTTGTTATGTCAATTACTAACTGACAGAATGATAAGTGTGACATAAATCTAGAAATATGTGCACTTCATTTGCTCTGTTATTTTAATGTCAAAATGCAGGTACGAGGAAAACAACAGCATGAAGGCTGGATTTTCATCCACCCATAACTGAAAGGGAAAAACACAAAAAATTACTTATCTTTTCAGACTACTTTTCCTCATGAAATGGGCAATTTTGTTCAGTAACAAAGAAAATGTCTGTGACATTTCTTATTTAGCTTTATAGTGCCTGTAATTCTTTTATAATTTTAGTTGATTAAGAGGGAAACAGACACAACATACTTCCTGTTGAAGCTTTTTATTACATTAATTGTGCTACTTTGCCTGATTGCTCAGAACTTCTGCCTTACATAAGTTCTATTAAAAGTAACTGGTTTTAGATTGCTATTATTACTAGCATAAAATCTATGCTGATTAGATGACAAGTGTGCATGTATATTTATTGGTATCTGTGAAAAAGCAGTTAGTTCTGCAATTCAGTGACTACTGAAATCTAGCACCGCCAGTGATTAAGAGATGTGATTCAAAGTGATTTTAATATATTGATACAATGAAGATTGCAATTTCTTTTTATCCAGTAAGGAGCATTCTTTCACTCTGGCAGGGCTTTTGGGAGACAAAGTATATAAAATTAAGAGAATTCTGATTTTCTTCTTATATGAGAAATGCTGTGTCCATCAGGAGTAGAGAGGTGATTGTCCCCCTTGTACTCACATCTGGTGAAGAGGCCACACCTTGAGTATTGTGTTCAGTTTTGGGCACCTCATTACGAAAAGGATATGGAGATGATGGAGTGAGTGCAGAGGAGGGCAACAAAACTGGGGAAGGGCCTGGAGAATTACTCTTATGAAGAGCGACTGAGGGAGCTGGGGATGGTTAGTTTGAAAAAGAGGAGGCTGAGGGCAGAACTCATTACTGTCTACAGCTACCTGAAAGGATGTTGTGGAGAGGTTGGTGGTGATCTTTTCTCAGAGGTAATTAGTGATAGAACAAGAGGGAATAGCCTCAAGCTGTGACGGGGTAGGTTTTGACTGGACATTAGGAATCTTTTTTTCAGGGAAAGAGTGGTCAGGCATTGGAATGGGCTGCCCAAAGAGGTGGTTGAGTCACCAACCCTGGGTGTGTTTAAAAGTCTTTTGGATGTGGGGACCTGGGGATATGGTTTAGGGTGAACTTGGTGATCCTGAGTGTCTTTTCCTACCTGAATGTTTCTGTGATAGCTGAATTGTCAAAGGAGCAAAACAACAGTGTTTTGGTATTATCTACTAAACAAGGGCAACAAAACACAATTAACATGAGGATATGCTCTGCAACATAGAAAAACAACAAATAGTGGTATACATAGACCCTGTGTTTCGGTCAGTAGTAGTTAAGGCTTGAAATGCCTGAAATGCTGTCATGAGATTTGGGAAACGAAGACTTACTGAACATGTTGTAATCTTATCTTCATTTTGTGACATGAACACAAATTGCAGTCATGTGAAAAGGCTCTGATTAGGTTTAAAATATTTTAAATTATCAGAGACAAATATAAGTCTTAATACAAACAGCAAGATTTGGCCAGAAATGGCAGTCCCATAATGAAACCAATAATCCAGCTAATCAAGTAACATCTACATGTCTCACAAACCAAGAACTACATATGCGTGGATATTAGAATTTCAGTTTTACTGTGTTAATAACCAGTGGACAACATATCTTTCATCAGGTAATGTAGAAATCAAGGATGCTGTTTAAGGCTAGAAAGACTGGATTAAAACAAAGATTTAAGAAATATGCTGCTGAAAGTCAGTAATGCATACTCCTGTGCTGGACAAGCCAGGATTTGTCCATAGGAAGCATCCACATACTGTAAGTTAGGATCTTAAGAACAAAACTTAGACATGATTACCTCTTTCACTTTTCTGAGTAAGAAATGTATTGCATTACCTACTGACTCAGTCACTTGACAAAGCTTACTCCTTTGGGATCAAGGCATACTCCGAACTGTTTTACACAAAGGAAGAGCATCAATAACTGAGACTTACTATTCTTTATGAGAAGAATAATACGATAGCCCATGTTCAGATTTTCTGCATTAGGGTACTGTAGTATGCTTCACTATCAATTCAAAATCCATTTAGAAGATGTTGTTCTGAGAGGGGAAATAAAAATCAGATCACCAATATCTTAGATAATATTTTTAAGTGAGTATGAAGAAACTTACTTACAATTTTAGTGTCAGTCTCCTCTTTCCAGGAGGCTGCAAGTGTACTGCTTCTGAATTCTAAGGCTTCAAATAGCTTAGAGCAAGGCACTCAAAAGAGGCCTTTTTCCCAATCCTACTATTAATCAGGAAAGAACTCCAAATTCCACAACAGGAGCAAAGAGTATCCCAACACTTTTCCACAATATTCCTGTAGCTCTTTCCATTCTTATTCAAGAAGAATCTAAAGTCTTGCCCTTCTCAGATTTTTGCAAAGCCAGACATATCGAACAGATGCATGCAGAGAGTTGAGGTTTGCTAAGAGATTTCTTTTGGGGACCTCAAAGTTTTCATTGCCAGTAGATGTTTGCTCAATGGTCATATTTTGGCTGAAACTTGTTGCTGGTTTTGGTTTATGATTAGGGGTTTTGGTTTGGTGTTGTTTTGTTTTGGTTGGTTGGGGTTTTTTTATTATTATTGTTAATTACTTGCAGGATGCCTGGTATCTTGTATAGACTTTGAAGGACCCTTTCTGTCCTGTAAATATAGAAATACGCCCATTCATAGTATATAATACTCTGAGAGATTGCTTATATGAGACTAAAGGGTAGAGGGTTCAAACATGAGAGCTGTAAATAAAAATTATCATTAAAGACTCCCTTGTCCTGATATAACATTCCAAATCACTTCTGTGCTGTTTCCATATTATAATTCTTAGATATATTAATTGTAAGGGAGATGCTCCCTTTGAAGTTGATGTTCAATTTGAAGTTGAAACTTCAAATTTAGGACCATAGTTAGGTGAATGTTTTATAGATCTTCAAAAGAATTTTCCCATATAGTTTTTTTAAAAAATTGAGTACCTCATATATATATTAAATGAGGAACATTTCTATATTATAATATGTGCATAATGAGGTACCTGATGTCTCAGTATATCACCACAATTCTGCTCACATTATATATGGAAATATCAGTGTAATTTTATTAGTCAAGAGATGATTTTCAATGACATTGGGAGATCAGTGCTTGTTCCTCAAAGAAGAAATTGTTCTTATGACCTTATACTTTGAATCTAATCACACACTAAGTCAAGCTTTTACTGAAAAGTCCACTGATTATGAATATATTTGACATTTTCACTATTTTACTAACACCTCAAAAAATTAAGATAGGACACAAAAATTAAACATTAGCCACCAATATTTCCAGTTTCATTAAATGCAAATAGAACAGAATACAAATAAAAAAGAAAGAGTTAATGGACTCAATAAACACGTTACACATAATAAAGTTCAGAAATCATGGAAAGAACAGAAAAAAATGTGACAAGGACGTAAGAGTTGCCATCTGAATCGGATTAGGTTAATATTCTTTTACAGATATTTTCAGAGATGCTTTCTGGTTTGACCTTCAATGTTTAGAGGTCAATTCAAGTCACAGAGCTTTAAATTTTATTACCTTTTTTAATTTATTGTTGTTTTGTCATTATTTCTAGCCCTTAACACTATTAACTCTAGATATTTCTACTATGCACAACTCTGAAGCTTGCTAAAATCTTGATTCTTAACTCTGTGGGATGCTGAACAATTTATTCAGCAATTTACAGACATGTCAAAATGGTACTCTAATTTAAAATCTTAGAAGAATGAGTATGGAAAGGTGGAAATGAATCATAAGCTCTGTATCCTGTTTCCTTCTTTTTCACCTTTTCTTGATGAACATCTTCTACAGTTGTGGGTATAGAAAAACATTCACATGAAGAAAACAATTTTCAGGGAAATACAGGGGGGATGCCTAGACCCACCTATCTACATGTCATTGAGATAAGCATAGTACAAGACATTGCTATGCTTTGTATACCACCTCCACAAAAATGTTATTTACAATTAAAAAAACAATGAGTTCATCTGAATCTGATATACCAAAACTGCTGTGATATATTTATGGAAATTTATATAAATTAAAATTACCTGGGCAATAGAATAGTTATACCCTTGTGGGTTTCCCTTATCGGAAACTCAAACCCACAGAAAGAAAAAAATATTATTCCCTGAAAAGGATTGCAATTTATTGTTTTGAAAATTTTGTTAAGTACCTTCTGTTTGACTCGTTGTTTGGTTGGTTGGGGTTTTCTTTAACTAAAATGTTCCTTAGAAATGTGTGATTTCTTATAAAATTAGCAAAGTAAAAGATCAGAATGGCAGGCATACATGTACATATTCATATACACATATATGTATGTGAAATATATATGTCAATAATATTTTTTTCTCTAAATTTCAGATATTTTGTCTTCACAGACTGCAAGATTTTTGATAGTGCTGATTTTTTACAATGTACCTTAAAAAATTTCTCTAAGAATTTACTAGAGGCTTTAACTATTAAAGACTGAAAAATATATTTCTATAAAAGTTTGCTGATCTGCTCCTCACACTCTTTTTTTTTTACTGCTTCCCTGTCTATGATTTGGTGATGTAAAAATATAATGACCTTACAGTCTAAGTGACTTTTCTGAGCAGTCAAACTAGTGATTTCATGGGATGACTAAGTTCGAGATTCTATCTCCTTGAAATTTGTTTCCAGGATGTTAACTGCAAAGCAAGTTATATATAGCAGTAAATGCATGCTTAATTTGTGCAGAAATCATGGTGTGATGAATACAATTAAGAGCCTCGGAGGGAATAATTATATTACTGCATAAAGCTGGTGGATCTCAAATTGCTTGGTGTCTGGACTTTAAATTGGCCTGCGTTCCTGTTGTGAAAGTCATTCTTAGTAGTAACAAAACTGCAGTCAGAAATGTGGTACTTTCAAAGTCATATAAGCATATTTACTCATCTGCTGCAAATGACAGAGCTCAGACAATGGAAGGAGCATTTAGAAGTGAGTGAACAAAAAGTTAATTCGATTAAAAATATGTGCAATGAATTACGAAACTAAAATACAATAAATGGTGTAAGTCAAAGCTTTTTTTTTCATGCAACAACAAATCTTACAGAAATTACAAAACCTTAATGATTGAATTTTCTCTCATATATACACAAGTAACATGATGTAGTGATGTAGTCTTTGTGTTTCCATTACGTTGAGGGTAATTCCAAGAGGATTTAATGAAGACCTGTAATTGAGTTAAAAGCCACAAATATAATCATAGAATCATAGAATGGTAAGGTTGGAAGGGACCTCAAAGATCATCCAGTTACAACCCCCTGCCATANTGCTGTCTGGGCTGCATGTACACATTGCCAGGCTCATGTTGAGCTTTTCTTCAACCCAGACCCCAAGGTCCTTTTCCTCAGGGCTGCTCTCCAGCCATTCCTCACCCAGCCTGGATTTGTGCTTTGGATTGTGCCTACCCAGGTGCAGGACCTTACATTTGGCCTTGTTGAATTTCATGAGGTTGTCTTGGGCCCACCTCTCCAGCCTGTCCAAGTCGTTCTGGATCGGCATCCCTGCCCTAAAATGTCTAAACAAAAAAACTGCCCCATATCAGAGGGTCACACTCTGATTATAACCAATACCAAGTGCTGTAGGATTGGATTCTATCATCTTAACAGCCAAGAACAATTCAATGGTCTGATATATGACCTAAAATATGATTCATAATAAAGAAATTTTTGTAGCATTGCAAGCTGGTTGAATTTCTTTTTCTTTCATCAGTTATTGACTATTCTTCAATAGTCCGAGAGGTTCACTTGACTCTGCGACCTAAACCAGAAATTCCTGAGCACAGAATACATCAGCTGCTGCAGTCCATTTAAATTTAAGGGTTTAAAATTTATTCAACTTCTTTCAGCATTTGGGAGCAATTTTCTTAATCTTCTATGTACTTTATGCTTGTCAAATAGACTACAGGAAACATGAAACTGTTATGTTGCATGAGAAAAAAAGTGGCAAATAAGTAGTGAATTGTTCTAAGGTCAAGAGTTGTAAAATATTACCCAAGGGAGGAAAGAAAAAATTACTGAGATCAAAAATTGTGATTACGATGTGAAAATAAAGTCTATGGGCATTATTCCTGAACTATGGTGGATTTTATTTTCCCTGGACAGTATTTTATAACATTCTTACTTGGAAACTAGACATTGTTTACTCTTGTTATAGTTCTGTTTGAAAAAGTAATGTTACAGTGTCTGCTTCATTTGGCACCTTCTGTATGTGGAAAGATATGCAAGTAATTTTAAGAACGATTATTTTTACCTAATTATATAGAAAATATTCATTAGCAATCTAGTCTGTGTATACTAAGACACGATGGCAATGCTGGTGACATCATGATAACAATGAGAATAGAGTATGACCCTTAGTTATTGCTTTCTTCTCTCAGGCAACCAGCACCAGAACAAGAGGACACAGTCTCAAGCTGTGCCGGGGGAAGTTTAGGCTCGAGGTGAGGAGAAAGTTCTTCACTGAGAGAGTCATTCGCTACTGGAATGGGCTGCCCAGGGAGGTGGTGGAGTCACCGTCCCTGGAGGTGTTCAAGGCAGGTTTGGACGTGGCACTTGGTGCCATGGTCTAGTCTTGAGGTCTGTGGTAATGGGTTGGACTTGATGATCTTTGAGGTCTCTTCCAACCTTGCTTATACTGTGATACCAGGATTCCATACTGTTATCCATTATCTTTATTCTGTGTGCTTCCCACATAAAATCAATAGTGAATAAGAATTTGGTTAAGGACTTCATGTTAGAATTTTTTCTTTATAGGGTCACATTTGTGGCTTGTTTGGATTTCATGTTTCTGTAAAAACTTTCTTCAAATTCCATGCTGTGGTAATGGAAAGGCACTCTCAATTTTCCTAAACTCTACTTTTAATGCACTTGGTAATTTTAAGTATATATTGCAAGGAAAAGAAAAAACATAATCCTTATTCAGAGTAGCTATATAATAAGGTGCATGACTGTATTTTACTGATTTAGAAGGGGAGCTGTAATAAGTATAAACAATATGTTCATCTTTTATCATCAGTTACCATATCAATGCTTTAAATAGTGTTAAATTATCCTGCCTGAGTGTGGATAGACAATATTGCACATAATGTTACTTTTAGTGCAACAAGAAAAAAAACAACCAATAAAACAAACAAAAAAATTACTATTTACTGGTAAAAGTAGAATTGGAAATATCCAAGAAGACAGTTTTTAATATAAATTCACCATTTTATTCCTATGAATAATTCTGCTTAAAATTTTATGTTTCTAAAAAATATTTTAAAAAAAATAATTTCCATTGACTAAATTATCCATAGCCTTACTGCCTCCATTTTTCCTATTTAAATTGTTCCACTTCAATCTGAAGGCCAGAGTTTGAGCTATAGCAGACCTGATCTGTATACCCCCACTCAATCCTAACTTTTGTAGACTTGGAAGGGATTTAATTCGGCTCATATTGCTCGGCATGTATCTCTTCCATTTTATTATGTGAGCTAGTTTCAAAAACAAGATGATGTGTTACTATACAAGTCTGCCCTACAAACTATGACCATTGCTACTGCTTCTTTTCCATTTAACATGAAACATGTGAGTGAAAAGCGACATAAAGCAGTAAGCTCTATTTGGTATTAGCCTATTTTATTCATATATTTTGTTGTTTGTGCTGGAGAGGATGTCCAAGACAACACACCATCCACCTTTATGTCTAGTCTCAGTCTCTCTCTTTCCCCATCTTCACAGAGGAAAAAATATTCCGGCTACAGTCCTTAGAGAAAGATGAATCAAAATTAGCATGTGCAGCACCCGTTTAATCACTCTTTTATGCAACACCATTACATGGCTAAAGCTTAACATCCAATGGGACTCTTAGGAAACAACAGTCTCCAGGTGAGCTGTAGAAGCTGCATAACATCACAAGTTATACACAATGCTTACAAGTAAGACTTCACTTAAAGTCAGAGAAACAATCAAAATTACATCCACAGACTGACTGCCATATATATTACCAGATTCCTATCAACACTCTTGATAACTTAAGATGAGTTCAAGGGCTGCTTTAAAATATATTCTAGAGGATATATTTCTTTCTTTTTAAATTTTTTTTAATGAATTCAGTTCAAAGTAAATACAAGTAAATAACTTCTATGACAAATATCTGCTCTTGGTGGGTATTTTAGCAAACATTTCCGTCTCTCAGTGTAGGATAATTCTTGCCTTCATTTCTGAGAGGTATTCACAGTGCCCAGATGTTAAACCACACATTTATTTTCCAACAGTATCATCTGGTTCATTGGCAGCCTCTGCTTGCTGTTTTGCTGGCTTCACTGCAGTTGTCTTTAGGCTGTGAAATTACTAGGATTACTAGAATCCCATTGCTTTAAGTTAACTCATGGTTTCTGTCCTGTAGTTTTTAAAAAAAAACAAAACAAAAAACCCTAAATAATAACAAAATTTCTCACAAAGATCTTTGCATGACCTGAAAGCAATAGGGAAAAAATCCAAATTATTTCTCCAAGGATAAAGTGAGTACTTTCCAGAACAATCTGGGAAAGTGGT
>WBNM01034937.1:136781-150331 GCA_013399055.1 Ramphastos sulfuratus | reverse complement strand
TGTCAAGACCCTTCTGGATGGCACCATGTGAAGATAAAGAATATTTTTAGTCTTGAAAATAAGAATCTTGTTCCTGTAAGATGCAGAATGTTCTTAACCAGAAGAATATCCTTAAGAGTGATAATAGAAGAGTGTCCTTGTTACTGAGGTTGTTGTCAATAATCATCTTCATAATCAGAATTTCCTCTCTCACCTATGGCAGTGCCTCACTTTGCATCTAACTGCAGAGCTAATCAAAGGCCTTACACAGGAGTGCTCTGAAAATCTCCTCCTCAGTGGTGCTGCTGGTGCAGACTCTGGTTTTTGCCCAGTTTTGCCTGAGTTCTGCTCCTTTCACATTGCCTCAGTGCAGGAGGTGTATCAGAGCTGCCACTGCTGAGCACTCCACTCCAGATCCCCCCTGAATCAGCCGCTCCTGAGTCTTCCTCAGGCTTCAGGAGGAGAGTTCCCATCTGCTGGCTGCAGATTTCATCCTCCCTCTCTTGCTGTTCACTTTTTCTGCTGCTTGTCCCCCAGATCGTTGGAAGGGTTCAGCCTTTGCCCCTGGCAACGCTTGGTTTGTGCCAGAGCATGAGGAACCCTTCAGGCTCCAGCCTGGCTCTTGCTCCCCTCTCTTCCCCTTCAGGTGGCTCTGGTGCAGTGGACGGAGAGCGTGGGGCTGACGCTGGTGACCAGGGACCTGACCTCCATGCAACTGAAGACCCCTGGTGGGCACATCCTGACCTACTACATCCTGCAGATCTTCCCCTTCACCTCGGAGAGCAAGAGGATGGGCATCATTGTCAGGGTAACCCTGGGGCCTGCCTTTCCCCTCTCCAGAGATGGACTTCTGGAGCCATTCTTGCCGAGTTCTTGTTTTTATAGTATTTGCTTCAGGGGCCTGAGTCAGACAGGGTTGAGAGTTCTGCAGCAGCAGAGACTCTGGTACAGGCTGCCCAGGGAGGCTGTGGAGGTCCCCTCCCTGGAGGTGCTCAAGGCCAGGCTGGATGAGGCCCTGAGCAGCATGGGCTGGTGGCAGGGTCCCTGCCCATGGCAGAGGCTTGGAGATGGATGAGCTCAAAGGTCCCTTCCAGCCCAACCCATTCATGACTCCATGCATCTCCCTGTGCTGCTGCAGCTGCTGGAGCTACGGAGCTACTGCAGCTGCTGCTCCTCCAGCCCTAGTGCTGGTGTCGTGGGCTGCAGGCAGGGCTGAGCTGCGTCACACAGGTCCTGAGCTGCCTCCCAGCTGCCCAGTTAGGTGCCCAGCAGTGGGCACTGCAGGCTCAGCTGAAGCCACAGCAGCTTGTGGAACCTCTGTGGGCATTCAGCCTGAGGTCAGTGCAGCAGGAGAGCTTCAGGCAGCATTGCCAGATGGTTAGGTCAGTGCCAAGCACCTGTCAGACTCAGCCCACACTGGCAAGCTAGACATGCCAGGCAGCATGGGACACGGAGGAACCTTGGCAAGTCTGTGTTGCATGGGGTGAGGCTGGCATCCATTCCAGCAGTGGCACCTTCAGAGGTGCCCAGAAGCTTGCAGACCAGACTGAGCCATGCCCCCGAGTCCTGATCTGGCTTGTGTTTGCCTGCACTCCAGTCCTCTGGCCAGGCCATGAGACCTGGAACCTCTGTGGGCATCTCTGATGCTTTGGGTGTGCCCAGGGCCCTCTGGCCAGGCCGTGAGATCTGGAACCTCTGTGGGCATCTCTGATGCCTTGGGTGTGCCCAGGCCCCTCTGGCCATGCTGGCCCAGTGGAGCAGGCAGGTGGTGGCTGTGTGGGCAAGGCTGGGTCTGATTTTTCCCTGCCTCTCTCTGCCCCATTGCAGGAGGAAGCCTCAGGAGAAATCACCTTCTACATGAAGGGAGCAGATGTGGCCATGGCCACCATCGTGCAGTACAACGACTGGCTGGAAGAAGAGGTAAGGAACCTGAGCAGCATTGCCTGGAAACTAACAGCTTGAGTAAGAAAAACAATCTGTAAACACTGCAAATCAACAACTAAAAAAGAACACCAACACCCACCCCACCCCCCCACCCCAAAAAAACCAACAACAAAAAAAACCCAAAGTGAAAACTAAAAATTTCAAATCAAACTGAAAGCTTCAGATCAAAGTGAAGATTGAAAGATTCAAGTCAAAGTAACAACTGAAAGCTTCAAATCCTAAACAATTGAAAAATAAACCCCTGAAAGCTTCACATCAAGATAAAAACCTAAAAAATTTCAAAGGGACCTGGAGGTCCTGGTGGCCAGAAGGATGCCCAGAAGCCAGCAAGGTGCCCTGGTGGCCAAGAAGGCCAAGGACACCCTGGGGTGGGTTGGAAGGGCTGTGCTGAGTATGTGCAGAGAGGTTCTCCTGCCCCTCTGCTCCGCCCTGCTGAGGCCACAGCTGGAATCTTGTATACAGGTCTGGGCCCCTCAGCTCAAGGAGGAGCTCAGGGGAGCTGCTGGAGAGAGTCCAGCACAGAGCCCCAAAGCTGCTGCAGGCAGTGAGCAGCTCCTGTGAGGCCAGGCTGAGGCTGCTTGGAGCAGAGGAGCCTGAGCCTGCCCTCAGGGCTGTGACAAAGCTGTGCAGGGCTGGAGCCAGGCTCTGCTCAGGGATGTGCCAGGCCAAGGGGCAGTGGGTGCCAGCTGGAGCAGAGGTACCAGGGGGACAGAAGGGAAAACTTTGTCCCTGTGAGGGTGTTGGTGCCTGGAGCAGGCTGCCCAGAGAGGCTGTGGAGTCTCCTGTGGAGAGATTCCAAGCTCCCCTGGCTGTGTTCCTGTGTGCCCTGCTCTGGCAGGGGGTTGGCATGGATGCTCTCTGGGGGTCCCAACCCCCCCATTCCCTGTGACACCCCAGGGTGAGCTGTGGTCAGGAGTTCCAAGGGTTCCTCAGGCTTCCAACCAAACTGGGATCCGTGGGGTTTTTTTTGGTCACATTTCTGACACTTGCTATTAAAAAAGGCTCTGAATTTCCCAGCTGCTGCACACTGCCTGCAGTGCTCACTCCTGCAGCCCTCTCCTTCTGCCTCTGCCACACAGGCAAGACACTGCCCCTGGGTGCTCGCAGCGCTATTGGCAGACAGGAGTCGATAGCAGCTGCAGGGCACTTGGGATGTAGTCAGGGACACAAAATAAATTAAAACTCCCTCAAGACAGCCAGCAAAATGTCATAAAAATTAACTTTTGGTGCTAGTGATGCACAATGAATTGTGAAGTGATTGTGTCACTTGCTGGGCTCCATGAGGTCAGGTCAATACAGTGGGGCCAGGGCTGGGGCTGGGGCTGGGCAGTCTCGGGTGTGACAGAGGCTTTGGCATGCCCTGGCTGCTGTTCATGGCCAGAGGAAATTCTGTGTTCTCCTTGGTGGAAAGAGAAAATGGGGCTGATGTGCCCCAAAATCAGCTTTGGTTACAGCTTCAACCCAGAAGAGGTTCTCTTGAAGGCAGGAGAGGAAATCTTCTCCTTAGTAACAGCACCCACCGTGTGGAGGGGTTCTGAAGCAAAACCTTTGGATTGTCTTTGTGACCTCTCCAAAATAAGCAGAGAGTCACTGAGGATGGAAAAGAGCTCTCAGAGCATCAGCCCCAACCATCTGCCCAAGACCTCCATGGGCACTAGTCCAAGGCAGCTCTGGAGAAGAGTGCAGGGTTAGGGAGACAGCTCTGGAGATGAGTGCAGGGGTAGGGAGGCAGCTCTGGAGATGAGTGCAGGGGTAGGGAGGCAGCTCTGGAGATGAGTGCAGGGGTAGGGAGGCAGCTCAGGAGCTTGAGCCCAACCTCAGTTCTGCTGCCATTTGGGATCCTCTATCCCTTTCCAGGTTGTTCTCCTCTGGACCAGGCCCCCCAGGCTTTATTTGAGTGAAATTGGATGAAGTTTGGTGAAGTTTGGTGAAATTGGAGCCCCAAGGGCAGGGGCAGGCTGTGCAGGGGGCACACTACCAGCAGCCAGACTGCAAATGCAGGGTTGGTGACAAACTGTGACAAGTGTGGGGGCACTGCAGCTTCTGCTGCCCTTATTGGCACCATCTTTGCAATAGTCACTATGGAATGATGCTGGGAAGGTTAATTAGTGATTAATTATGGAATTACCTAATGACTATGAGCAGGACCCAGGGGACCTGAAGGGTTGGGATGAGAAACTTCAGCAGGAATGGGGACACTGCAGTTTTTGGACCCTATTTGCAGTGATGGAATTATTTGATTGTTATGGAAAGATTAATTAATTATCATATTAATTACTAATTGTGGACTTAATTAATTGTGGTGGAAACATTCCTAGAACCCAGGGGACCTGAAGGGTTGGGATGAGAAACCTTAACAAGCATTTGGACGCTGCAGTTTTTGGACTGTCTTTGCAATGGTCAAATCATGTAATTGATATGGGAAGGTTAATTATTAATGAGATTAATTAATAATTATGAATGATGAGAGGAACATTCCTAGAACCCAGGTGAGCTGAAGAGTTGGGGAGGAGCAACTTTGACAGGAATGGGGACGGACTTGCACTAGCCACTGCAACTTTTGGACCATCTTTGCAATGGTCAAGTGATTGAATTGTCCTGGAGAGGTTAATTTATTGTTAATTATCTTAATTAGTTATGTAATTGTTTAATCGTGGTAGAGAAATCCTAGAACCCGTGTGAGTTGAAGAACAGGGATGAGAAACTGGAGCAGTCCTGGGGAGGGACATCTGCAGTTGCTACTGCAGTTTTTACACCATCTTGGCAGTGGTCAAATCAGTTGATGGTCATGGAAAGGCTAATTAATTATTAATTAGACTAATTAATAGTGGAATTGCTTCATTCTGATGGAAAACTCCTAGGCCCCAGGTGAGCTGAAGCATTTGGATGAGGAGCTGTAGAGGAGTGGGGACACTCTGGGCTTGCTGCTGCCATTGTTGGACCAACTTTGCAGCGGCGAAATGATTGAACCACCCTGGGAATGTCTCAGGCTAAGGCTGGAGCTGCTGCCTGGTGCTGCAGAAATCTGCTGCTCAGGCAGACCCAGGAGCCTTGGCTCAGCTGTGCCCTGGTGCCAGAGAGGCTGCAGCCTGTGCTTGATGGTTGGCATAACTGCTGTGTGCTTGCTGCTTGCAGTGTGGGAACATGGCCCGGGAGGGGCTGCGCACGCTGGTGGTGGCTAAGAAGTCCCTGACCGAGGAGCAGTACCAAGACTTTGAGGTATGGAGGCATAGGGTGGGTTTGTGCCAGGCCAGGGGTGGTGCCTGCCAGGGGAGCCTTCCTCTGGGCCCTGCTGTGAGGGCAGAGAAGAGGACTTCAGTGTGCTGTGGGCACTGATAGCTGAGGTGCAGCTCACAGCGTGTCAGAACCTGGGCACTACTCAGCCCTGGGCTTTCAAATGGCCCCAAGAGCTGCTGGTTCTCAGAGCTGCTGTACANTCTCCCTCCTTCCCTCCCTCCCCCGCTCCTGCCCCTGGCAGCAGAGGCCCTGCCGGTGGCCAGGCTGTGCCCAGTGCCATGCTGCAGGGGTGAGCTGAGGCCTGCAGGGCTGTGGGTGCTGTGTTTGTGCCCACAGAGCCGCTACAACCAGGCCAAGCTCAGCATCCACGACAGGAACCTGAAGGTCGCTGCTGTGGTGGAGAGCCTGGAGCGAGAAATGGAGCTGCTGTGCCTGACTGGGGTAGAGGATCAGCTGCAGGCAGATGTTAGACCAACCCTGGAGATGCTGAGAAATGCTGGCATAAAGGTACTGAGCACATGGCAGCTTCCCACAGGGTGCTGGGCCATGGGGGGGCCTGTGGAGATGCTCAGCTCCGAGCCCCCTGCCCAGGGAGGTGTCTCTGATGTGTCTCTGGAGGCCCCTTCCAGCCCAGCCCACTCTGTGGATCTGTGATCAGGAGGAAGTTCTTCACAGTGGGGGTGCTGAAACACTGGAAGGAGTGGCCCAGAGGTGTGGTGGAGACCCCATCCCTGGAACCATTCAAGATCAGACCTGATGTGACCCTGGGCAGCCTGCTCTAGCTGGAGGTGTCCCTGCTGCCTGCAGAAGATGACCTTGGAGGGTCCCTTCCAGCCTGGTGCATCCTGTGATCTGCTGTCCCATTGCTTGGCTGCTGCTTGCTGCTGCCTTCTCAGCAGGGTCCCAGGATGCTGCTCACCAATGTCCTCTCCCTCTCAGCTGTCTCCACTCTCACTCCTGCTGGCAGGACNCACCTCCCCTTCCCTTTACCCAGCCATCCCTCCACCCCTCCCTTCTTCCCTCTATCCCTCTGTCTATATATCCATCCATTTACCCTTCCCACTGTCCATCTCTCCTTCCCTTTATCCATCCACCTACCAATCCCTCCCTCCCTCCTTCCTGGCCCTCCCCNTCCAGCCCAGCCCACTCTGTGGATCTGTGATCAGGAGGAAGTTCTTCACAGTGGGGGTGCTGAAACACTGGAAGGAGTGGCCCAGAGGTGTGGTGGAGACCCCATCCCTGGAACCATTCAAGATCAGACCTGATGTGACCCTGGGCAGCCTGCTCTAGCTGGAGGTGTCCCTGCTGCCTGCAGAAGATGACCTTGGAGGGTCCCTTCCAGCCTGGTGCATCCTGTGATCTGCTGTCCCATTGCTTGGCTGCTGCTTGCTGCTGCCTTCTCAGCAGGGTCCCAGGATGCTGCTCACCAATGTCCTCTCCCTCTCAGCTGTCTCCACTCTCACTCCTGCTGGCAGGACCCAAAGGAAGGGCTTTTGTGCTTTCTCTGCTCTTGGGTTTGCCGGGAGCTTCACCTTGTCTGCATTCAGGTGGAGACGCTGGCCCTTGGGAGAAGGGAGGAGAAGTGGAAGAGCATGAAGGCAGGAGCTGGAGCAGAGGCAGCTGAGCCTTGCCCACCAGGGCTCACTGGGACCTTGTTTTGCAGATCTGGATGCTGACAGGAGACAAACTGGAGACAGCAACTTGCATTGCCAAAAGTTCTCACCTGGTGTCTAGGACTCAGGATATTCACATTTTCAGACCTGTGAGTATGGTTCCAGCTCCTCTCTGCTGGGTTCCTCTAAGGACAGCTGTAGTCAGCCTTGGGTCCTTTGCTCAGGGGTTGGGTGGTTGTGCTGAGGGCACTGACAGTGGTCAGGAGGGGAAGGGTTTGGTTGCTGTTCAAGGAACGTTGAACCACAAAGCATTTCTGGGTGTGCTGATGTCCTGCAGAGGTGCTGGGAGCTGCGCTCGGCTGCCCCAGGTCCAACCTGCACCTGACACTCTGCACTCCAGCAAAGCACACAGGAGGAAGGGAGGAGAGGAGCCAGGGGGGCAGTGTCAGGAACTGCAACCACCTGAATGTGGTTCTGGCTGCTTCTCAGCATTTTCATTAGCGGAGCTCAAGCAGAGTTCAACCTGAGTTCAGCTGTGATGCCAACAGAGCCATGGAGTGGGTTGGGTTGGAAGGGACCTTCAGGGTCATGGAATCACAGAATGGGTTGGGCTGGAAGGGACCTTCAGGGTCATGGAATCATAGAATGGGTTGGGCTGGAAGGGACCTTCAGGGTCATGGAATCACAGAATGGGTTGGGCTGGAAGGGACCTTCAGGGTCATGGAATCACAGAATGGGTTGGGCTGGAAGGGACCTTCAGGGTCATGGAATCACAGAATGGGTTGGGCTGGAAGGGACCTTCAGGGTCATGGAATCATAGAATGGGTTGGGCTGGAAGGGACCTTCAGGGTCATGGAATCACAGAATGGGTTGGGCTGGAAGGGACCTTCAGGGTCATGGAATCACAGAATGGGTTGGGTTGGAAGGGACCTTCAGGGTCATGGAATCACAGAATGGGTTGGGTTGGAAGGGACCTTCAGGGTCATGGAATTATGGAATGGGTTGGGCTGGAAGGGACCTTCAGGGTCATGGAATTATGGAATGGGTTGGGCTGGAAGGGACCTTCAGGGTCATGGAATTATGGAATGGGTTGGGCTGGAAGGGACCTTCAGGGTCATGGAATTAAGGAATGGGTTGGGCTGGAAGGGACCTTCAGGGTCATGGAATTATGGAATGGATTGGGCTGGAAGGGACCTTGAAGCTCATCCAGTTCCAACTCCTGTTCCGTGGGCAGGGACACCTCCCACCAGCTCAGTTTGCTCAAGGCCTCATCCAGCCAGGCATGGAACACCTCTAGGGAGGGGGCACCACAGCCTCCCTGGGCAGCCTGTGCCAGTCTCTCCCCACCCTCACTGGCAAGAATTTCTCCAAGCCTGATTTCTTCAGGCAGGTTTTAGGAGCAGCTCAACAGAGCTTTTCTGTGACCATCTGTCCTTGCAGGTCAGCACTCGAGGAGAGGCTCACTTAGAGCTCAATGCCTTCAGGAGGAAGCATGACTGTGCCTTGGTGATCTCTGGAGACTCACTGGAGGTAAGGGCCTGATTTGTCTCCTCCTCACAGAGCTGCTCCAGACCCCTCAGCACCTTTGTAGCCTCCTTTGGACTCTCTCCAGCAGGTCCCTGCTTCTTCTTCTCCAAAACTGGACACAGTGATGCAGATGTGGTCTCAGCAGGGCAGAGCAGAGAGGGACAGGAGCACCTCCCTTGGCCTGCTGGCCACACTCTGCTGACGCACACCAGGAGGCTGTTGGCCTCCTGACTCTGCTCTGGGGAGTCAGCTGAGGACCATCTGCTGCTGCCTCCCTGGGGGGATGTGATGACCTGAGCCGTTTGGGCCCCATCCTCCAAGTCCCTCGGGTTAGAACCAGCTCAGCAAGCTGGACAGCCTGCTGCCAGGGAGCCCCTGGCTGCTGCTGGGCAAGGGGAGCCCTGCCCTCCCTGCTGCCTTAGCAGGGCTCCAGTCAGCAAGGATCCAGTGAGCAAGGCTCCAGTGAGCAACATTCTAGTGAGCAGGGCTTCAGTGAGCAAGGTCCAAGTTCTCAGGGTTGCAGTGAGAAGGGTTGCAGTGAGCAGGGTCCAAGTTCTCAGGGTTGCAGTGAGAAGGGTTGCAGTAAGCAGGGTCCAAGTTCTCAAGGTTGCAGTGAGCAGGGTCCATGTTCTCAGGGTTGCAGTGAGAAGGGTTGCAGTGAGCAGGGTCCAAGTTCTCAGGGTTGCAGTGAGAAGACTTGCAGTGAGCAAGGTCCAAGTTCTCAGGGTCGCAGTGAGCAGGGTTGCAGTGAGCGAGGTCCAAGTTTGCAGGGTTGCAGTGAGCAGGGTCCAAGTTCTCAGGGTCGCAGTGAGCAGGGTTGCAGTGAGTGAGGTCCAAGTTTGCAGGGTTGCAGTGAGCGAGGTCCAAGTTCTCAGGGTCGCAGTGAGCAGGGTCCAAGTTCTCAGGGTTGCAGCGAGCAGGGTTGCAGCTCTCCAGGGCCATGCCATTGCCACAGCAGGCCAAGCGTGGCCGGCGGCAGCGGGCAGCAGCTGCCGGGCAGCGCCCAGGCACAGTGCACGCGGCCCCGCAGGAGTCACTGCCGGCAGGCCCGGGGCAGGCGGAGCCCAGCAGCTGTGCGTTTGCCCCCAGGTGTGTCTCAAGTACTACGAGCATGAGCTGGTGGAGCTGGCGTGCCAGTGCCCGGCCGTGGTGTGCTGCCGCTGCTCGCCCACACAGAAGGCTCACATCGTCAAGCTGCTGCAGCACCACACCGGCAGGCGCACCTGTGCCATAGGTAACCTGGGCACGGGGCACACGGGCAGACAGCCTGCTTGGGCAGCAGCCAGGCCTTAGGGGAGCATGGGATGGGTTGGAAAAGCCCTCTGGGATCAACCCCCAGCCCAGCCCCACCATGGCCACCAAACCCTTTCTTGAGCACCTCCTCCACCTCCCTGGGCAGCCTGTGCCAGTCCCTGACCACTCTTTCAGAAAAGAGATTTCTCTTCTGTCCGACCTGTCCCTCCCCTGGGGCAGCTGAGGACATTTTCTCTCCCGTCACCTGATGCTAGAGAGAGAGCAGAAGGCAGTGCCTTTCATGGCCAAAGTGTGGGCACCTCCTTACTCCTCCAGCCAAAAGGCCTTGGCTGCTGCAGTCATAATCCTAACCCTTGGGTGGGTTGGGAGAGGTCAGAGGTATCTAAGAGAGTTCTGGAATATTCTGGGGCCAGGAGGGGAAGCCCCTGAAGAACTGAATGTTGCAGTGGCCTTTTGCAGGTGATGGAGGCAATGACGTCAGCATGATTCAGGCAGCAGACTGTGGGATTGGAATTGAAGGCAAGGTAAGGGTGGCACACTGCCAGCTGTGGTCCACATGGGGACAGGGGCAAGAAGCTGGTAGGCAGCAGCCAGCTGATAACTGTGCTGCCAGGTGATACAAATGGGTCCTCTGCTCAAAAAGCAAGAGCAGAGCCAACCCTGCAGGTCCTTCCGCCCAGCACTGACCTGGCAGAATCAGGGAATTGTTTGGGCTGGAAAAGCCCTCTAAGATCATCCAGTCCAACCACCCACCCAACACCACCATGGGCACTGAACCATGGCCCCAAGTGCCATGAGGAGCAGGCAGGATAGGCAGTAAGGTGTGCCCCACCATATCTGGGAATCTGCACCCAAAATCACGGAGTCACAGAGTGGGCCTGGGCTGGAAGGGGCCTCCAGAGCCCACTCAGTGCAGGACATCCTCCCCTAGAGCAGGTTGCTCACAGCCCTGTCCAGCCTCTCCTTGAACATCTCCAGGCATGAGGCCTCAGCCACCTCGCTGGGCAACCTGCTGCAGTGTTCCACCAGCCTCCTGCAGCACAACTTGTTCCTCACAGCCAATCTCAGCCTGCTCTGCTCTCATTCCAAACCATTGCCCTCGGCCTGTCCCTGCAGCCCTTTGGGCACAGTCCCTCTGCAGCCTTCCTGCAGCTCCTTCAGGCACTGGCAGGCAGCTGCGAGCTCTGCCTGGGGCCTTCTCCTCTGCAGGCTGCACCCCCCCAGCTCCCTCAGCCTGTGCCCACAGCAGAGGTTCTCCAGCCCCCTGCTCACCTTGGTGGCCTCCTCTGGCCCCTCTCTAGCAGCTCCAGGTCCTTGCTGTGCTGAGGGCCCCACAGCTGGGCACAGTGCTCTGGGTGAGATCTCCCCAGAGCAGAGCAGAGGGGCAGGATCCCTTTGTCCTTTTGTGCCCCACTGCAGGGTTGGTTTCTGGAGGAACAAAGCTGCCTCTGGCAGCAACTTCTTAGTTGGCAGGCTGGCAGTGGAGGGGCACCTCTCTCACTGCCAGGGGTTGGGGCTGTTGCAGGAGGGCAAGCAGGCTTCCCTGGCAGCTGACTTCTCCATCAGCCAGTTCAAGCACATCGGGAGGCTGCTGATGGTGCACGGCCGCAACAGCTACAAGAGGTCGGCAGCGCTGGGGCAGTTTGTCATGCACAGAGGCCTTATTATCTCAACTATGCAGGTACTGGGGCCTGGCTCCTGGCACAACCTGGGCACTGCCACCTCCTCAACACTGCTCAGCAGTGCCTCTGCCTTCGAGGTGCCCCAAACCCAGTCCCAGCCACTGCTGGCACTTTCTCCTCTCCTGGAGAGCTCTCTGTGTGTCCTTGTCCTTACTGTGCCCAATGCTCTGCTCCCTGCAGGCTGTGTTCTCATCAGTCTTCTACTTTGCATCTGTTCCCTTGTACCAAGGATTCCTAATGGTAGGGTAAGTCAAACCAGCCCCCAGCCTCAGCCTGCCCCAGCCCTCAGCCCATCCCAGCCTCAGCCCGTCCCAGTCCCCAGGCCCCACTCTGAGCCCGTCCCAGTCCCCACTCTGAGCTCCTCCCAANGCACCCTCCGCAGTCCCCAGTCCCCCCTCTTAGCCCGTCCCAGTCCCCACTCTGAGCCCGTCCCAGTCCCCACTCTGAACCAGCCCCAGTCCCCAGTCCCCACTCTGAGCCCATCCCAGTCCCCAGTCTGAACCAGTCCCCAGTCCCCACTCTGAGCCCGTCCCAGTCCCCAGTCCCCACTCTGAGCCCCTCCTAGTCCCCAGTCCCCACTCTGAGCCCCTCCCAGTTCCCAGTCCTCGCTCTGAGCCAGTCCCCACTCTGAGCCCATCACAGTCCCCACCCTGAGCCAGTTCCCAGTCTGGGCCAGTCCCAGTCCCCAGCTCCCATGGCTGCTGACCTGAGCAGCTTGAGTTGCTGCCAGCCTGCATCTGGTGCCGCAGGTTTCCCTGCTGGGTTACCACAGCCTGGGTTCAGCCTCCAAAAGGAAGTCCAAACTGGGCTGGGCACCACTGCATGAGTGGGAGATTCCCAGCAGCAGCTGTCTGGAGAGGAGGATCTGCAGAGACACCATCTGAGCTGCTTCACACATGGGGGCAAACAGGGCACAGAGTTGTGGAATGGGTTGGGTTGGAAGGGACCTGAAAGCTCATCCAGTTCCAATCCCCTGCCATGGGCACACACACCTTCCAGCTGGCCTCACCCAGCCTGGCCATGAACACCTCCAGGGAGGGGGCAGCCACAGCCTCCCTGGGCAACCTGTGCCAGTGTCTCACCACCCTCCCTGCCAAGAGTTCCTTCCTCATCCCCAGTCTCAGTCTCCCCTCCTTGAGCTTCCTGCCCAGTCTGAGTTGTGACAGGTTGTGAAGGCAGTGGAGGATGTCCCCAGCCCAGTCTGGGCTGTGACCCAGGTTGTGAAGGCAGTGGAGGATGTCCCCAGCCCAGTCTGGGCTGTGACCCAGGTTGTGAAGGCAGTGGAGGATGTCCCCAGCCCAGTCTGGGCTGTGACCCAGGTTGTGAAGGATGTCCCCAGCCTGAGGTTGCCTCCAGGTCTCAGTGGGGTCTCAGATCTCTCCTGGTGTCTGGCTGCAGCC
This sequence comes from Ramphastos sulfuratus, assembly GCA_013399055.1. Classification (NCBI taxonomy): domain Eukaryota; kingdom Metazoa; phylum Chordata; class Aves; order Piciformes; family Ramphastidae; genus Ramphastos; species Ramphastos sulfuratus. The sequence continues at coordinate 137,695 of WBNM01034937.1, read as the reverse complement.
ACTGCCTGGGAAGGTTCTCCAGGGCCAGCAGGGAGGCTCTGCCCAGGTCAGGGTGTGCAGGTTTCAGAGCACCCTCAGCTTGCTGCAGGAGCTGCTGCAGCAGTGAGGATCCTGCAGACATCTGTGTGTGCCCCTGGCCCCTTCTGCCCCAGTAGCTTCTCAGCAGCAGCTCCCATGCCCCTTGGCAGGGGTGGGCAAGGCAGGGTTGGGCTCCACTCGCGACAGGGCAAGGCCTGAGCTCACCTCAGCAGGTTCAGACCAGCCCCAGGCCTCCATCCCTGTCTGTCCTTCCACCCAGGTATGCAACCATCTACACCATGTTCCCAGTCTTCTCCCTCGTGCTGGACCAGGATGTGAAGCCAGAGATGGCTCTGCTGTACCCAGAGCTTTACAAGGACCTCACCAAGGTAGGAGCTACTCAGGGCTGTGCCCAGCAGCTGCTGGCAGCTCTGCTGGGCACCCTGGGGCCTAGAACCATAGACTCAGTCAGGGCTGGAAGGGACCACAAGGAGCAGCCAGTCCCACCCCCCCTGCCATGCCCAGGGACACCTCACACTAGATCAGGCTGTCCACAGCCTCATCCAGCCTGGCCTTAAACACCTCCAGGGATGAGGCTTCCACCACCTCCCTGGGCAACCCCTGCCAGGCTCTCACCACCCTCATGCTGAAGAACTTCCTCCTCGCCTCCAGTCTGACTCTCCCCACCTCCAGCTTTGCTCCATTCCCCCAAGTCCTATCCCTACCTGACAGCCTAAAAAGTCCCTCCCCAGCTTTCCTGCAGCCCCCTTCAGTCACTGCAAGGCCACAAGAAGGTCACCTGGGAGCCTTCTCCTCTCCAGCCTGCACAGCCCCAACTGCCTCAGTCTCTCCTCACAGCAGAGCAGCTCCAGCCTTCTGCTCATCCTTGTGGCCCT
>WBNM01034937.1:119545-136762 GCA_013399055.1 Ramphastos sulfuratus | reverse complement strand
TCCACCAGCACCCCTAAGTCCCTCTCCTCAGGGCTGCTCTCCAGCCAGGCACTGCCCAGCCTGGATTGGTGCTTGGGATTGACTCTAAACAGCTGCAGGACCTTGCACTTGGTCTTGTCGAACCTCATGAGGTTGGCTTGTGCCCACCTCTGCAGCCTGCCCAGGTCCCTCTGGATGCCATCCCTGCCCTCCAGCTGCCAGCTGCAGCACACAGCTTGGTGTGGTCAGCAAACTTGCTGAGGCTGCACTCAATGCCTCTGTCCATGGCACCCACACAGATGTTGAACAAGCCTGGACCCAGGACTGGCTTCCTGCAGGCACCTTCCAAAGGGTTTCCAGGGCAGGCAGCTGCAGGCTGGGGGCCTAGGACAGGAATCCATGGGACCCCTGGGGTTCTTGAGACCCTTTTTGGCTGTATTAGACCTTTTCTTTTGCTGCATTAATGCATTTGTGGTTGCATTAATGTATCTTTTGCCAATTAAAGCCTTTTTTGTGTTGCATTGATGCTGATTTCTGTTGCATTCATAGTTTTGTTGTATTGATACTTCTTTTTCTGCTGCATTCATACAGTTTTTCTTCTATCCTGACATTTTCCTGCTGCATTATTACATTTTTTTTGTATTATTACATTTCTGTGGCACCAACACCTTTTTTTTTTTTTTTGTCCTATTATTTACCTTTTAAAGTCAAGCAGAGGCTGCACTGAAACAATCCAATGCCAGAGTGGCTGTCAGGGTCTCTGGAGGTCTTTCTGCTCCCTTTTGCATGGAGACAGGCAGATGTTTTCAGCTGGCAGCACCACACAGCCTTTGTTCCTTGTGATTAACCATCAGAAGTGCTTCTGATTTTCTTAGGCACCTTTGGATCTCTTTAAGCAGCCTTTAACTGTCCTCTCCCTTCTCCTCCTCAGGGAAGATCTTTGTCCTTCAAGACCTTCCTCATCTGGGTTCTAATCAGCATTTACCAAGGTGAGAAAGACTCCTCCTGATCTTCCTGAGCTGAGAATGCTTTGGCTGCTCTGAGCAGAGTTATTTTGGGAGATCTCCCAAAGCTTCCAGCACTTCTGGATGTTGCTTTCTGCTTGTCTGGTAAATGAAGGTTCCTGGAGTCTGCCAAAGCACCACAGGGCCTGGGCTGTGCATTGCTGCAGGGCACCCAGAAAGGGCATGGCTGGCACAGAACCACAGAGTGGGCTGGGCTGGAAGGGACCTGCAGAGCCCACCCAGTGCAGGACATCCTCCCCTAGAGCAGGTTGCTCACAGCCCTGTCCAGCCTCACCTTCAACATCTCCAGGCATGAGGCCTCAGCCACCTCCCTGGGCAACCTGCTGCAGGGTTCCAGCAGCCTCCTGTCCAACCCCAGTGCTGCACTCTCCCCAGTTCCCTCAGCCTGTGCCCACAGCAGAGCTGCTCCAGCCCCCTGCTCACCTTGGTGGCCTCCTCTGGCCCCTCTCCTGCAGCTCCAGGTCCTTGCTGTGCTGAGGGCCCCACAGCTGGCCCCAGCCCTGCAGCTGAGCTCTGCCCAGAGCAGAGGGGCAGGATCTCCTCTCTCCAGCTCTGCCCACACTGCTTTGGGTGCAGCCCAGGCTGCCCTTGGCCTTCTGTGCTGCCAGTGCCCACTGCTGGCTCCTGCCCAGCCTCTCCCTGCCCAGCACCCCCAAGTCCTTCTCTGCAGGGCTGCTCTCAGTCTCATCACTCTCAGGCCTGGATGGGTACCCAGGGCTGCCCTAGGAGCAGGACCTTGCACCCAGTGCATGCTGCCCTCAGACATCTCCAGCCTGGCCCCCCAGAGCAGGGTGTTGCAGTGTTCCATGAGCAGCTGCAGCCAGATGCTCAATGTCCAGTGTTGAAAAACCCTGAAAGTGGATTTTATTTTGGTGTTTTGCTCCCTCTTTGTGCCCCTCCCAGGCGGGATCCTGATGTATGGAGCCCTGCTGCTTTTTGAGTCTGAATTTGTCCACGTGGTGGCCATTTCCTTCACTGCCCTCATCCTGACTGAGCTCTTGATGGTTGCACTGACCATAAGGACGTGGCACTGGTTGATGGTGGTGGCTGAATTCCTCAGTCTTGGCTGCTATGTGGCCTCTCTCGCGTTTCTAAATGAATACTTTGGTGAGTAGAGAGCAGCTCGCTGCAGAGCCCTGCTGCTGGCCATGGGGAGGGGGAGGCTGGTGCCAGGCTGCTGGCTGCCTTGCAGTGAGGCCTGAGTCGTTCTGGGTTAAAGCATTCCCTTCTCCCTTCCTGCTGGAGCCACACAACCTTCTGGCCATGCCACACCTGCCTCCTGCTTTTCCCATCCTTGCTCCGATCCTGCCAGGCCCCAGAGCTGCGCCTGGCTCGGGGCTTGGCCCTGCTGGGAGAGGATTTTCTTTCTGGCCAAGGCTGCAGAGTTCGCTGAACTGCTGCATTGTTTGTGGCCCTCCCGGGATGGAAGCCAGCAGCTGGCCCAAGGGTTGGCAGAGCGCGGGGCGGAAGGGCACAGCTCTGCTGCCCCACTCCTCACTGCCAGCTGAGCCACTGCAAGGCCCTGCCCTGGCATTGCAGGAAGGAACCACACAGCACACAGGGGCCCAGCAAAGGAACACAGCAGTTAGCAAAGGGGCACAGAGCTCTGCCCCAGAAGTGCAGATTTGGGCGTGGAAATGCAGGTTTCTGTCAAAGGGAGACAGATTTTTGTCCAAGAGACAGAGATTTTAGCAAGTGAAGACAGATTTTGTCCAAGGGAGACAGATTGTGCCAGAGAGAGAGAGACAGATTGTGCCAGAGAGAGAGAGACAGATTGTGCCAGAGAGAGAGAGACAGATTGTGCCAGAGAGAGAGAGACAGATTGTGCCAGAGAGAGACAGATTGTGCCAGAGAGAGACAGATTGTGCCAGAGAGAGACAGATTGTGCCAGAGAGAGACAGATTGTGCCAGAGACAGACAGATTGTGCCAGAGAGAGAGAGACAGATTGTGCCAGAGACAGACAGATTGTGCCAGAGAGAAACAGATTTCTATCAAAGAAATACAGATTTTAGCAAACAGAGATTTTGTCAAGTAAAGACAGATTTTGTCAAGACAGATTTTGTCAAGTAAAGACAGATTTCTATCCTATAAATACAGATTTTAGCAAACAAGTCCATATCAAATACAGATTTATGTTAAAAACCCCACATTTATATTTTTTAAATGTGTTTGTCAAAACAAAACCAATTCCTACCAGAGCAGTGCACATCTCTACCCCCACAGCCACACATCTCTGCCCAAGAAATGCACATTGCCATTTTTTATCCAAAAATGCAGAGTTCTCTCCAATAAATATACACATTTTTATCAAATCAGTGCAGACTGCTGTCAGAAAGTCCACATTTCCATCAAAGAAATCTACATTTCCATCAGAGAAATGCAGATTTCCATCAAGGAAATCCACATTTTCTGTGTTATAAATCCACATTTCTATCAAAGAACACAGATTTGGCCAATCAGTGCACATTTCCATCCAAAAAAAAAAATCCAGATTTCTATTAAAATAATACACAATTGTGTCCAAAAATATGCAGATTTTCATCAAACCAATTCACATTTAGAGCAAATAATCCTCATTCAGAGCAGATAATCCTCATTCAGAGCAAATCCACCTACCAAATAAGGTGGATTTTTACCAAATCCACCTTATTTCTACCAAACAAGTCCACATTTCTATCCAATAATCTACATTTCTGCCAAACGAATGTGGGTTTCTATCAAACAAAAGCACATTTCTATTAAATGCACATTTCTGGCCAAAAAAAGTGCACATTTCTGTGAGAACAATCCAGATTCTTGCCCAAAGATCCAGATTCCTGTCCAGTTATGCAGATTCCTGTCCAGTGATCCAGATTCCTGCCCAACAATCCAGATTTCTGTCCCCAGAATCACCACTTTCTGCCCAGTCATTCCTAGAAGGCTTGCAGAGTCTCCCTGGGTCCCACCTGCTGTGACACAGTTCTCTGTTTTTCAGTGGTTTTACAAAATCTCTCCATTTTCCACCTGTTTTAATATAAAATCTCTCTGCCCAGGATCCCTTTTCCAGGATTGCCACACAAAACCTCTCTGCTTCAGAGGGGTTTCAGAGTCTCTTTATTGCCTCTTCCAACAGCAGACCTGCCCAGCTGTTCACAGCTCTGCTTTTAGCTGCTTCCCCACAAAGCAGCACACCAGATCTCCTCCCCAGCTTTCACACCACATCTCTCCACTGTCCCATTTTCACCCAATCTCTTCCCATTTTCCCTGTTCTCACCCCGACTCTGGTCCCTTCCCCTGCTCCCCTTCCCCTGCTCCCCTTCCCCTGCTCCCCCCCAGCCTCTCTCCTCTCCCTGCTCTAACCCAGGCTGTCTCCCCCCAGGGTGCTGTGCCACGGGGGCCGCGCAGAAGCCTCGGTCCCAGCCCTGTGCCCCTGGGCAGGCACTGCCTGGGCTGTGCCCCCTGGGCTGGTGCTGGCTGCCAGTCGCTGTCCCCTTTCATGCCTTCTCTCTCTGTCACACAGGTATAGGCAGAGTGTCTTTTGGAGCTTTCTTAGGTAGGTGCACTTCAGCTCTGCTGCCTTTTAGCTTTCGCTCTTCAGCACTTCCTGCAGGTCCTGAGGGGTTGCCTGGGCACAGATGGGGGCAAGGGAAGGGGGAAGGCCCCCATGGCCCGTGCCCGCCTGCGTGCCAGCAGAGCTAAAGCATTCCTTCCAGGGCAATTAAGCCTTCCAGGGAGAATTAAATAATTATTTCCACTGTGATTAAATAGTTTTCCCGTTATAATTTAATCATGCCACCATTAATTAACCTAATGTATAATTAATTAATATTCCCATGACAATTCCATCCCTCGACCGCTGGAGATGCAGTTAAGAAACTGCAGCAGCAAGTGCAGAGTCCCCATTCCTCTTCAGCTTTCTCATCCCAGTTCTTCAGCTCACCTGGGCTCTGGGATCTTCCCATCATAATTAACTAATTCCAGTATTAATTAATCTATAATTAAGTAACATTCCCATGACAATGCAATAATTTGACCATTGGAAATATAGTCCAACTATGTGAGTAGCAAGTGCAGGGTGCCCCCATCCTTGCTGGAGTCTCTCACCCCAGTCACCTGGGTCCCAGGACCTTTCCATCTCAGTCAGATAATTCCTTCCATGGTAATTAAATAATTCCATCGTTAATAATTAATAATTCAATCAGTTGACTATTGCAAAGGTGGCAAAGGAGCTCTGCAGGACATCCCTGGAGAAGATGTGGTGTGTCAGGATAGGGTTTAGTGGTCGTGGTTGGGTTAGGGCTGGGCTCAATGACCCCAGAGGTGTTTGCCAGCCTCAGTGATTTGGGCATGGGGGTGCTGGGCAGGGGGTTGGGGCTGGTGGCCTTGGAGGTCCTTCCAGCCTCAATGACTCCATGGTCCAGTGGGCATGGGGGTGCTGGGCAGGGGGTTGGGGCTGGTGGCCTTGGAGGTCCTTCCAGCCCCTTCCAGCCTGCCGAGCTGCAGTTTCTGCTGCGCGTTGCCTTTCTTGGTCCTCCCCTGGGCCTGCCCCTGGGCAGAAGCTGAGGCAGCTGCAGCTGGAGCTTGCTCCCTGCCTGTGCTCAGTGCCCCTGTCCCCACAGATGTTGCCTTTATCACGACTGTGACCTTCCTGTGGAAAGTGTCAGCAATCACCCTGGTCAGCTGTCTTCCACTCTACATCCTCAAGTACTTGAAGCGCAAATTCTCTCCTCCCAGCTACTCCAAGCTTACCTCGTAGACCTCACCTCTGCTCCTGCTGGACTGGGGGATGGCTTTTGGGTTGGTCATTCCTTTCACTCACCCTGAAGTCTGCAGATTGCACATTGCTGTGCTTCAGTGGCTGTGGATTTATGTTGGGACTCCAGAAGTTTAAATTAAATATATATATATAGAAAAAATTTTTAAAAGAGTGAACAGAGCACAAAAGAGGAGGAAACATCTGCCAGGGCCCATCACACAGGAGGACACTCACAGGACTTTAGCAGATCAAATCCATTTTCTTCAGCTTCCTTTTTCTTTCTTTTTATTTTTTTTTTTTTTTTAACTTTCAGTTGGTATGGTTCTGAAATAAAGTTCAATGACCTTTGGCTTGGCAGCACCTCTGAATGGGGCACAGCAGCAGGAGGGCACAGAGCTGCTGGGGAGAAGCCAGAAGAGGCCACCAAGGTGATGTCAGGGCTGGAGCAGCTCTGCTGTGGGCACAGGCTGAGGGAGCTGGGGGGGTGCAGCCTGCAGAGGGGAAGGCTCCAGGGGGAGCTGAGAGCTGCTGCCAGTGCCTGAAGGGAGCCTGCAGGAAGGCTGCAGAGGGACTTGTACTGAGGGGGTCTGAGGCAGGCCAAGGGGCAATGGTTTGGAGCTGAGGCAGAGCAGGCTGAGAGTGGAGCTGAGGCAGAAGTTGTGCAGGGTGAGGGTGCTGAGAGCCTGGCACAGGCTGCCCAGGGAGGCTGTGGCTGCCTCCTGCCTGGGGGCGTTGAAGGTCTTCAGCAACTGAGTCCAGCTGAGAGGTCCCTGGGCATGGCAGGAGGTCAGAGGAGATGAACTCTGAGCTCCCTTCCAGCCTGGGCCATGCTTTGGTCCCACAGCCCTTCCAGTCCCAGGTCTCATTATGTATTCCCTAAGCACCCTTCTTTAATTAACCTCCTGACCCAAGGCCTTACCTGTGGGTAGCTGCAGAGGTTCCCTCTGGCCAAGCCCCAGAGCTGCAAGTGCCCCCCGCAGCCAGCTGCTGCTCCCTGCCCCTCAGGCACTGAGCACCAGACACTGTTTGCCTGGGCACAGTCTGCGCAGCACAGTGCTGGAGTGGGAGCTGCTGTCCCACCCTGTCCTCTTCATGCCTGGCCCCAGTCACTGCTCTGACATTTGGCAGCCAGGGTGCACCAAAACGAAGCCGTTTGAGACCTGCTGAACTCTGCCCAGGGCTGTCCTGCACCACCCAAGCTCCACAGGTAGCCCAGGGACAGCTGCTGAGGGAAATCTGCTTTCAGACCCTGAGCTCACCTTGGCCTGGCAGAGCTGCAGCTGATCTCTCAGTGCATTTCCAGCTCCAAGGGGTCCACCTCATAGCAGCTCCTCCAGTTCCACTGCCTTGGGGTCTCTTGGGTTGCTCAGGTACAGGGGAGCAGAAGACAACCCCTGGGCAGAGCAACACCTTCCAGGCTCTGGGAGTCCTGGGGCTGAGCTACTTGTTTTTTTGTGGAGCTGTTCAGAGAAAGCCAAACCCAAACCACTTTTGGCTTGTGGAGGGCCAGAGGTGAGTGTCTTGGCTGAGTTGCTGACAGCCAACAGCCTTGGAAGGGTCCAGCTCTGGCAGGCTGGCTGCAGGGGCGGCTGAGCTTGTCCATGGCGGCAGAGCTCTGCCTTCTCCAGAGTTGGAGCAGAGGAGCAGCAGCAGCTGTGGCCAGGAGCAGAGCAGAGGAGCAGCACTGCAGAAGCAGAGCAGAGGAGCGGCAACCAGCACTGCAGGAGTGGAGCAGAGGAGCAGCAGCAGCACTGCTCTGTTGCTCAGAGCTGTTGGCCAAAAGTCAACTCCCTGACTGTAACTTGGGCCACAAGGCAGCAGAACTCCTTGGGGAGCCTCTTGCAACCTCTCCCTTGGGTTACATCAGGTGAGTGAAGTGAAGTGCAGTTGTTCACATGCAGCTTTACTCTCCTGTTACACTGCCTGGGTGAAAGTGAAGTGGAAGGATTTAAATACAACTTTACCTTCATGCAGGGTGAGTAAAACAGCCTTTAATATCTTCGGTACAATTCTACCCTAATACTCAGTGAGTAAAATTAAAGGGTAATAATCTAACTACAGGTTTACCCTACTGTTACATTGGGTGAGTAAAAGTAAGGTGTAATAAGTACAACTTTACCTTTCTGTTACACTGGGTGAGTAAAATTTAAGCTTAATAATTTAAATACAGCTTTACTCCCCTGTTACTCTGGGTGAGTAAAATTCAAATTAAATGTTTTCACTACAACTTTACCCACCTGTTACACTAGCTGAGTAAAATTCAAGTGTAGAGATTTCCGTACAATTTTACTCCTCTGTTACTTCGTGTGAGTAAAATTCAAGTTAATTGGTTTCACTGCAACTTTACCCACCTGTTACATTGGGTGAGTAAAGTCCAAGTGCAATGGACTACAACTTTACTGCCCTGCTACTCCGGGTGGGTAAAGCCGAGGTGTAGCAGGTCCCACACAAAACTCCTCCCGGGAGAGCAGAGGCAGCTGCTGCAGAGCTGCCTGGGGCTCCGCTTGGCAGCTCTCTTTGCGCTGTGAGTTTTCCTTCCCGGCTTCCCTATCCGCACTGAGCAGATTCCGCCTGCGGCTCCCCAGCAGCAGAGGCTCCGTTCCGCCGCGTCCCGCCCCGGTGCCTGCCCTGAGCTGCGCACAGCGGCGCTGCCGGCATCAGCCCTGCGGACCGAGCGCTACCTGCAGCCGCCTGCGCCACAGCCCCACAAGGTGGCGCTGTGCCTGCACCTCCGCCTGGAGGTGTGGGCAGTGCTAGGCAGAGGTGCACAGTCCCAAGCTCAACTCAGCAGGCCCTGAGCTTTATCTGACATGCAACAGACGTTTGCTGTTGTGAGCTGCTCTGGCAGGTGCCAGCTGCCGAAGAGGAGAGCATGGCTGTGCCAGCCTGCTTGGAGAGTAGCTTCAGAGCTGGGGGAGGATGGAGAAGCAAGACAGAGATGTCTTCCCCAGGGTAACCCAGGTCACAGCCCTGGCCTCCTGCCCACGTTCGGCAAGCACGGGAGCTAAACACCTGCTGCATGTCCTGGGCAGGCTGATGAGGGAGCACAGGAGAAGGAGAGGACCCTGATGGGGTAGCTCCTGGTTTCTTCTCAGCCTGTCTGAGTGGCTGCCCAGGAGCCTGCCCTTGCTTAGAGAGAGGTGTGGGTGCTGCTCAGCGAGCTCTTGCTCTGAGCCACCCTGCAGTGCAGATGTGCTCCTGCCCTGTCTGCCCAGGAGGGTGCCAGCCTGCAGCATTTTGGTCTCCAAAACGTGCAGAGGGCACTCAGCAGCCTCGGAGTTCTGCAGAGCAGACCCCAGCTCCACAGGGATGTCAGGAGGAGCCTTAGTGTCCAGCCAAGCAGGAGGCAGCTTTGGGCCATAGGTCACCTTCTGGAGGCAGGGAGGAGATGGTGTCCCCAGGCTGCTGCTGTGGGCACACTGGGCAGCAGGCCCCAGCACTGCAGCCTCAAAACTCCTCTGCTGAGGGCCTCCAGGACACTCTGAGCAACAGGCAGCTGCAGGTCCTCTGCCAGGGAGCCAGGAGGTGTCCCTGGGGTGGTCCTCCATGGTCTGCACAGCTGCGCTGGGAGGGCTCTGTCAGCACTGGGGGGCTGCTGGGGCCTGCTCCCCCCTTGGCTGCACATCTGCGGTGGGGGCTGGGGGCTGGGGAAGGCTCTGCTGGGCAGGTGACAATGCAGAGGTGCTGCAGCATCTCCTCTACAGCCTGCTCCCTCTGACTGCAGCTGGAGGTTCTCCCTGCTTTTGCTGGCTGGATGGGAAAGCTCTGGGGCCAGCAGCCTGCTCTCACTGCCCTGGCTGCAGCCTGCCAGCAGCCTGCCCTCACCGCCCTGGCTGCAGCCAGCCTGCTGGACCTCAGCTGCACCTTGAAGGCAACCAACAAAGCCCTGGCGATGCTCTGGTCCCTGCAAGGAGAGCACTGGGCAGAGGTGAAGGAGGACAACACAGCTCCAGTGTGGAAGGTGAGCAAGCAGCAGGCAGCAGCCCCCTGAGATGCCTCCCAGCCAGCACTAACCACCCAGATGCCCTCAGCAAGGCTGCCAGTGGGCACTTGCTCAACAAAATCCTCTTAGACAGGGAATTGCAGGGGAAAAAAAGAGACCTGGCTGGGACCTCATCCCCCAAACCCAGCAGTGCTCATCCACCTGTGTGCCCTGCCATGGGTGACCCCGGGCTGGCAGGGGGCTCGGGCTGGATGCCCTCCAGAGGTCCCTCCCAGCCCCTCTACTCTGTGACTCTGATCTCAGCTCCTTTTGTCCCACCGTGGCTGTGCTGGGACCCTGCAGAGCAGCAGCCACACAAAGGAGCCTCCCAGCTTGGCTCCAGCTGTGCCCACTTGGCTGCGGAGGGCCAAGGGTGTGGGCGGTGCCCAGCCGGAGCAGCTCTGCAGCTGGGCAGGGCAGGGCTGGCTCAGCTCTCCCTGCTCACCTGCGGCAGCTCTCCGGGGGCAGCAGGCAGGCAGCCAAGCTGCAGCCCGCAGCTGCAGGCCAGGAGCTGCCATCCGTCCAAAAGCAATTACCGGAGGTGGCAGCGAGGCGGCAGCAGGAGCTGCCAGCGCTGCCCTGCGCTCATCTCCTGGCCCTGCGCAGGGACTCTTCCTGACGTGCAGGTTCCTCACCCTGCCAGCCCTGAGGGATGGAGCTGGCTGCTGGGCAGGGGGAGAAACTCCTCCCACCAAAGGCTCCCTCAGGGCATGCCAGCAGAGGTGCCCAGAGCTGCAGAGCTTGGTGCCTTCTGGCCAGCCACAGGGGGAGTCCCCGGGGGCAGGGGGCTGCGGGAGAAGAGCAAAGCATGGGGCGGGGAGGGAGAATTCCCTTCTGCCTGAGCCACCACAGAAATCTCCTCTCCCCTCAGCTCCCCCACACCCTGCCCTGCTGTGTCCAGGCTGCTAGCACAGCCAGGCTGTGCCATGCTCTGGGCTGTGGGCATCTCCCCAGAGCTGCCACCAGCGTGGCAGGACAAGAGGGCACTGTTGGAAGGGGCAGAATTCCTGATGGACCCACTGAGCAGAGGGAGGCACTGGCTCCTGCTCTGGCAGGGCTGGATTCTGGCAGGAGCACCTTGAAGGAGCCCCAGGCCAGGTCTGTGGGGTTTGTCTGCCATGCTCCTGTGCCCAGCACCTTGAAGGAACCCCAGGCCAGGTCTGTGGGGCTTGTCTGCCATGCTCCTGTGCTCAGTGTGGAGACACAGCCCCTTGGTACAAGGTGCTGCTGTGCTGCAGGTGGAACCCAGGCCCTGCACTCAGAGGCAGCCACTTAGAGTCACCCTGGAGGGCCATCAGGACGTGTCCCTCATGAGCTGGCCCTTCACAAGCCACCCTGAGAGTAGGGCTGGGGAGGAGCAGCTGAGGGAGCTGGGGGCGTGCAGTGTGGAGCAGAGGAGGCTGAGGGCAGAGCTCATTGCTCTCTGCAGCTCCTGAGAGGAGGCTGCAGCCGGGGGTGGGGTTGGGCTCTGCTGCCTAGGAACAAGTGACAGGGCAAGAGAAGTGACCTCAAGTGGCACCAGACAAGGTTCAGGTTGGCCACGAGGAACAATTTCTGCCCCAGAAGGGTTGTCAAGGCCTGGCCCAGGCTGCCTGGGGCAGTGGTGCAGTCCCCACCCCTGGAGGGCTGTGGTTCAGCAGCAGCCTTTGCAGAGCTAGCCTTGGCAGATCCACCTTGCAGACCATGCTCTTGCCCTGGCCATGCCTGGCACCCTCCTGCCGCGACTGGCACGGGCGAGCGCTGGGTGCCCAGGGCTGGTCTGCCAGGCACTGCTGACTCAGGGCTGGCACCTCGAGTCACAGCCTCGTGCCCTGCCCTACTGCTTGTGTCTGCAGATGGGACACAGATTCCATGAGAGAGCCTCAGCTGCTGGCCACGTGGAGAGGTGACCAAGCAGCTGCTGCGGCCACCCAAGGCTCTTTGGGCCAAGCTAAGCCCAGCAGGGGACAGCATCCTGGGCAGCACAGGACAGCACAGGGAGGGCAGCAGACAGAGCTCTGCCCGCCCTACCCTGCTGCCTGCTTGGCCTGTCTGAGCCCCAGCTCCTCTGCTTTGATGCTTCTCCTCTCAGAGACAACAGCAGAGCAAACCCAGGAGGTGCTGCAGGTCTCAAGGCAGCAGAGCCACCAAGCTGCACTGCAGGCAGAACCCTGTGGGGACAGCCACGGTGGGGCAGGAGCCAGGAGCTGATGTGAGGCAGAAGAAGAGGGAAGAGTAAAACCATCCATGGGTTGGTCCCTACAAGCACCTCTGCTGCCAGCTGGAGGCTGGCACTGCTGCTGCCTGTGAGGGGTTTCCCCGGTGAGAAGCAGCTCAGCTCCCCCAGAGATGCTGGGAGGTCACTGGTCAGAGCCTGCAGACTCCTGCCAGGTCTCAGGGTGGTTGGGCAGAGTCTCAGCCAGGGGTGAAGAGCAGCCCATGGCCCCCTCAGGAGGGGGTCTGACCATGGCTGAGGGTGGTGGAAGTGAAGGCCGACGACGAGAAGGGTGAGGAAGGTCCTGGGACCTCAGCCAGGTGACCTGGCAAGTGGCACCTTCCAAGCAGGCAGAGCTTGCCTCAAGGTGCTCAGCCTGCCAGCTTCAGCTCCTGGGTACATGGAGGCTTGGTGCCATCTGCACTGAGCTCTGCCCCTGGCATTGCCCTGGGAGCTCCCCTGCCAGGGTCTGCCTGTCGGCTCTTGGCTCTGCCCTCCAGGGTGCTGGCCAGAGGTGGCCTCGGGCTCTGTTTGGTGAGCTTCAGCAGGTCACAAGCAGAGGTTCTGTTTCTGAGGGCACCTCAGGAGTGTTCCCGTGGCCGCTGGCCTGCTGGCAGGAGCCAGGAGAGGGCGGTGGAAGCTCACAGATGAGAGACATCTCACAGCCGTGGTGCCAGGCACCAGCCCCAAACTCACAGCCGTGGTGCCAGGCACCAGCCCCAAGCCCTGCCCCTGCCAGGTGCCCTTTCCCTAAGGTCCTGTTTCAGCAGCATGGGCAAGAGAAGGTTCCCGAAGGACTTGGGCTGAGACTTTCTGATGACACAGAAGCCGCTGTCATGGGGAGGTCTTCTAAACGCCACCCCCCCAGCGCCTGCTGCTGGGGGCACAGGCTGCAGCTGGCAGGGCAAAGTGGCAGCACAGCTGTTGGGGGGTGGTCCTGGGTCCCGGGTGCTGGCAGCCATTGCCACCTGAAGGGAATTGGTGGTTCCCCTTGAGCCAGAGTGAAGGAGGAGCAGAAGCACCTCCAGTTGCCATGGGGACAGCTGGAGCAAGGCCATGCCAAGGCCCATGTGAACCACTTCTCCCCAGCCTGGCTGCTGGCAGTGCCCACCACCAGAGCAGCACGTTGCTGTGCTCCTGGCAGGGCAGGATCCTTCACCTCAGCAAGGACTTCCCTTCCTCACTACCTCTGAGTCACTGGTGCCCAGGGGACAGTTGTGCCAGGCCCAGCATGGTGGCAAGGTCTGTGACCCAACCTCCTGGCAGGCCTCCCCTGCAGCTCCCAACCCCCTCTGCTCCATCACTGATGCTGCAGCAGACCCTCAGTACTGAGCTGGCTGCTCAGGCCCTGCCCCTTCCCTGCCCATCCCAGGCTGATCCCTGAGCTCTGCCCCTTCCCTGCCCATCCCAGGCTGATCCCTGAGCTCTGCCCCTTCCCTGCCCATCCCAGGCTGATCCCTGAGCTCTGCCCCTTCCCTGCCCATCCCAGGCTGATCCCTGAGCTCTGCCTTTCTCTCCTCCACTCCACTATTGATGCCAGTTGTCCAGAAGCCAACCCCAGAAGGCAAGAGGAATCCTCTGCTGGACTTTGTACCTAGACAGGAGGCACCTCAAGCACCTTCGCATCCCTCCTCGGGACAGATTCTTACCCTGAGGTCACTCAAGCTGGACAGACATTGCCTCTGTATGGAGGAGAAGGATGTGGAGATGGCACAGGAGATGATGGTGCAGGAGGAGTTGGTGCAGGAGATGATGGTGCAGGAGGAGATGGGGCAGGAGGAGGTGGTGCAGGAGGTGATGGTGCAGGAGGAGATGGTGCAGGAGGAGATGGTGCAGGAGGTGATGGTGCAGGAGGTGATGGTGCAGGAGGAGGTGGTGCAGGAGGAGATGGCTACACGTGTGTGTAGGTGCTCATGCATGCACAGCTTCTGGGAGCCCTTTCTGTCTGGGCCCTTGGGTTGCTCTCTACCTGTTGGCATTCAGAGCCAGGAGCCTGCAGATGAGGTGCTCCAGAGCTCCATGCAGCCAGTGGGAAGTGGAGGAGCTGTGCAGGGCTGGGAGCAGAGGATGGCAGAGGCTTCGTGGGTGGCAAAGGCCTTTCTGTGCCCTGCTGGAGGTCTGCTGGGCACCTCTGCAGAGCTGCTCTGCCCAGGGTGCTCCTATCCCAGTCCCAGTGCTCTTCACAAAGCTGCTGAAGGTAAGCCCAGAACACTCTGAAGCAGCCTCCTCATGTTTGCTGCAGCTCCAGGAGGTCAGCGCTGGAGCAGCAACTCCAGGAGGATCATCTCAGGCAGGAGAAGGCAGAGGTGCAGTAAGGGCAGGAGAAAGCAGAGGTGCAATAAGGGCAGGAGAAGGCAGAGGTGCAGTAAGGGCAGGAGAAGGCAAAGGTGCAATAAGGGCAGGAGAAGGCAGAGGTGCAATAAGAGCAGCAGAAGGGAAGAGCTCAGGGCCTAGTGCTGGGACTTGATCTGCTCAAGAGTTGTGCGCAGAGGAGCCCGAGGCTGGCACAGCCTGTGAGGTTTCCTGGGGACTGCAGGAGAGGAGAAGAGGCTGCAGGTCAGGGTCAGGAATGCTCCAGGCTGCAGCAGGTTTTGGAGAGGCTGAGGGGAAGGAGCCCAAAGGGAGGTGAGGGAAGGCTCAGGGAGAGGCAGCAGCAGGTTGAAATGTGCTGAATGGAGCTGAGCAGGGGGAGTCACCAGCAAGAGCTCCTTCCAACCCAAAAGTGACATCCCCAAGGTCCTTCAAAAGTGCTTGCTGCAGGAATTCCAGCTTCCTTGCATCTCCTCCCCCCTTCATGTGATGCCCTCCTAGGAGTGCCTGGTGAACCCAGAACCCTTTTTAAAATTTGTTTGCAACAAATTTGGTACAAAATTGAAAAGTCAAACCCATGAGGAGGAAACCTCGGAAGAAACTCTCAGCAGTGAGGGTGGGGAGACTCTGGCACAGGCTGCCCAGGGAGGTTGTGGATGCCCCCTCCCTGGAAGTGTCCAAGGCCAGGCTGGATGAGGCCCTGAGCAAGCTGGGCTGGTGGGAGGGGTTCCTGCCCATGGCAGGGGGTGGAACTGGATGAGCTGGAAGGTCCCTTCCAACCCAACCCACTCTGTGGTTCTGTGATTCTATTCCAAGACATCTGAGGCTGGAGCCAAGGGCTGGCAGGGAGAGCAGCAGCCCAGCAAGGAAAGAAGGGCAGAGCTGAGCTTTTGGAAGCTGAGGAGCTCAGGACTTCACATGGGGTCACTCATGCCATGTGGCAGCCAGGATGCTCTTATCCACCCTGGAGCCCAAAGTAGGGCAGTGCTTGACTGCAGGGGAGGGAGGTGGCAAAGGGGCTGTAGCCACTGCTGGACCCACTCTGGGCTTCAGGATGTGGAGCCTCAGATGCAGAAGGTGCTGCTGCTGCAGCACACCTGTTTGAAGAGACATCTGAGGAGAGGTTTGGACCCCCAGGGCACCTCAAGAACCAGAGAGTGGGTTGGAAAATCCCTCTGAGGTCATCCATTTCAGCCATCAACACAACCCCAGCATGGCCACCAAACCATGTCCCCAGGTGCCATGGCCACAGGTTTCAGTGTCTGAAGGGGCCACAAGAAAGCTGGGGAGGGACTGTCAGCAAGTGATAGGACTGGGGCGGGGAGGGGGGGTGGAACCAAGCTGGAAATGGGGAGAGTCAGACTGGATGTTAGGAAGAAATTGTTAAGCATGAGGGTGGTGAGAGCCTGCAGGGATTGCCCAGGGAGGTGGTGGAAGCCTCATCCCTGGAGGTGTTTAAGGCCAGACTGGAGGAGGCTGTGGACAGCCTGATCTGGTGTGAGGTGTCCCTGGGCATGGCAGGGGGGGTTGGAGCTGGATGCTCCTTGTGGTCCCTTCCAACCCTGACTGATTCTGTGATTCTTGAGCACCTCCAGGGATAGTGACTCCAGCACCTCCCTGGGCAGCCTGTGCCAGTCCCTGGGCACTCTCCCTTGGTTGTGCCCAGAGCCTAGCCACACAAGCCACCTTTGCTGCCAGTGAGGCCTCCCTGCTGGCTGCAGGGGCAGATGCACTCTGGGCCCATCAGCAGAGGGCAGAGGCCAGGGGCCTGTCACTAGAGCAGCTTGTTGCTTGTCATGGCCTCGGGTTGCACCAGGGTGGGTTCAGGACGAATGTGAGGAACAATTTGCTGCAAGAGTGCTCAGGGACTGGTACAGGCTGCCCAGGGAGGTGGTGAGGTTCCCATCCCTGGAGATGTTCCAGAAGTGTGTGGCCATGGCACTTGGGGAGAGGGTTAGGTGGCCCTGGTGGTGTGAGGTTGGAGGTTGGGCTGGATGAGAAAACAATTCCATGATGCAGGTCCCTGCTGATGCAGCACTGGAGATCACAAAAAACTGCTCCAAATACTGTTAAGACTTCTAAAAGTATTTTTTCTCTCTTCTTATTCTTCTTTTTTTCATCCTTCTCCTTTTATTTTCCTTTGTCTTTCCTTTTTTAAACTTTTTTTGCCCTTTATTTTCCTCCCTTTTTTCCCCTTCTATTTTTCCCCTCCTCTTTTTCCTCTACTTTTTTTTTCTTTTTTTGTTGTTGTTTTTTGTCTCTTCTCTTTATTCTCCTGTTTTTCTTTTTTATCTTTTTTTCCTTTTATTTTTCTTTTTTACCCTCTTTTTCCTTATTTTTTCTTCCTATTTCTCTCCTTTCCTTTTTTTTTTTTTTTTTCCCAATTTCCCCCCTTTTTTTCCTTTTTCCTTTTTTTTTTCTTTTATTTTTTTTTTTCTCTCCCCTCTCTCGTTTTTCTCTTTTTCCTCTCCTTTTTCTTCTAAATTCGTGTGTCAGGGAGCCCAAACGATTTAGACCCGGCGCTGGTCAGCAGCCACAGGAGAGCGAAGGACCGGGCAGAAGCGCAGCAGCAGGACGCTGGCGGCGGAGCAGCCGCTCCCGAGCCGGCCCGCAGCCGGGGCCGCCGCCACCCCCCGGACAACAGCAGCCGTCTAAAAATAAGGTTGTTTTCCGCGCCGCTTTTAACGGCGTTAGTCATCGCCCGCGCCCAAAATAGGCCCCGTGCCGCCGTCTCCCCTGGCAGCGGCCGTCAACAAACCGGGGGAGGCGCCGCCGAACGGGAAGCGGAGCAGCGGCCGGGGCGGCGGCACCGGCAACGGCACCGGGAGCGGGAAGCGGCGGGGCCGGGCCGGGGCGGGGGGCGAGCAGGGGGAGCCTCGGGCCCCGCGCTGCCCCGGCGGCTTGCGAGGCGTTGGAGCGGAGCCACGGTGGTCCGGGCAACGGCATTAAACAGGAGGCAACAGACGGGGGATTCCGTCATGTCGGCACGGT
>WBNM01034937.1:104819-117173 GCA_013399055.1 Ramphastos sulfuratus | reverse complement strand
TTTTTTTTTTTTTTCTTTCCCTCCCTTTCCCTCCCCGTCTGCCTCCTTCTCTCCCCCGTCTCGCCGCCTCCCCTTCGCGAGGGCAGCAGCGGTGGGGCCGGTGGATACCGTGCCCCACGTGGAAGAGCTGCGGCAGGGACCCGTCGGTGCCCGCTGGTGCCCCGCTGGGTGCCCGCCTCCCGCTGGCCGCGGGGCCCGGCTGACATCACGGGGCCGGGGCGGGGAGAGGGGCCNTTGCCAATAGGTGTCTCTTGCGACTCTATCTTCGGCCGCTGCCGGTGCTGCTGCCGGTGCCAGCGCCAAGGGGCCCGGGCAGGACGGAACGCAGCAAGGCGACTCGGAGGTTCCCTACTCAGCTCTGGGTTCGGTCTGGGGGGTAGGTCAGAACGCATCCCGCAAGTGCAGGCCTGGGGAAAAGAGGAGCCCCCTAAGGCAGCGGCGCCCCTGCGCTACTGGCCCCGCTGGCTGTGTGGGCTGCCTGCCGCCGCCGGCCCGGCTCCGGGGGCAGCGCTTGCCCCGCGGCCCCGGCGCCCTGTCCCGCGGTAACCCTGCCGCGAAAAGTGCAGCGGCAAAGTTTCTGTCGAGAGGCGGTGGGCACGGGGCTCGGGAAGCGCTCCGCGGGCAGCTGAGGCTGGGAGGCTGGGGGCTGAGGCTGGGACCGGCTTCAGCCCCTCCCGTGCCGGTCGCGACATTTTTGTCCCGCCGGAGCATCGTTCCCCGGCACCGCTCTGCCCACCGGCCGAGCTTTGGCACCTCGCTGTTCCCTGACAGAGCCTTTGGCACCGCCGTGCCCGGTGGGGAGAGCTCGCAGCCCGCCGGCGGCACCCCCTCGCCGGCGGCACCCCCTCGCCGGCAGTCCGGCCGGGCGCCGAGGGCTCGGGCAGATTGCTTTTTACATTTATTTTTAACAGATGTTTTTACCCCAGGGGTCCACTGCAGTCGACAGGATCCTGCCAATGCAGAAGCCGTGACTGCGGCTCCGCTTTTGAGGCACGCAAGCACCTTTTTGGGTGAAAGTTAATTAGGTTTTTGGATGGAAGTTAATTAGGTTTTATTTAATAGAGCTGGCTCGGGCGCCGTTCACACGCACGGAGCTCCGAGGGCTGCAGGCACAGCGTTTTCCTGGGCTTCGGGGGCACCGAGTTGTGAAAATGGACAGCCAGGGGCAGCTGGCACCGCTGGAGCCTCTGTCTGAAACAAAAATCGTCAGTTTTTGAGAGCCCAAACTCTATTGCTGCGGGTTCCTGGTGCTGGCGTTAAAATGTCTCCAAGCCCTCACCCACGGTTCTCCTCCCTGTTGATGTCTTTTGTAAGGGACTAAGAAAATGAGGCCAGCCAGAAAGTGTGACCCAATCCAGGAAACACGTCGGGGAGCCCTGTGAGTCAGGAATTAAGGTGCCCCTTAAGTGCCAAGCTGCCACAATCAAAGAAAATCCTGTTACTTGCTGAGCCCGGGGAGGAACCCAAGCCAAGCGTCCTGGAGGCAGGACCCTGCTTTGCTGCTCTGGCTGTGGCAGGGTGCAGAGTTTGCTGCCTCAGAGGTGGGTGGGTAAACCCCAAGAACTTCTCCTTCACCCATCTGCTGGGCACCCTGTTGGAGCAGGGGAGCTGGCACAACTCAGGGTAACTCCGGCAGAGGGTTACCCAGCATTGGCTGGTGCCCGGTGGCACGGGGGTGGCCTTGCCGGGGCACACCACCCCTGGCCTTGCTCCATTCTCCCCAGTTTAACAGCACTGGTTCAAACTGGGTTGCTAACTGGCACGCCGCTGCTTTCCCGTCCTCACACGTGGCATCACTCCGGTTTTACCTCCTGGCACGCATCTCTGCTCCCTCTCCAAGGGGAGAGTGCCAACCGAAATATTTTATTGGCAGTGCCAATATGGTGGAGCCAGACCCAGCTGGCCCCAAAATAGTTTGGGACAATTCACCCTTCTCACAGGTGCCAGGTGTGGCAGAGGCCAAGGAGTGAGGGCAGGGGGTGCTTGGGGGCTTCTGCCCCATGGAGAAGATGGGGAGCAGACAGCAGCCTGGCACAGAGGGGTTGCAGGGGGTGAGCAGAGTATGGTGATAGCAAGAGGCTGTCCCGTTGTAGGCCTAGGGTGACAGGCTCTGCTCTTGGGCACAGGCAGGGGGACATGCAAGGGTACAGCAGGTCCTGCGAGGGCACAGCAGCTTCCGCGAGAGCAGAGCAGGTGCCATGAGGGTACAGTGGCTCCTGTGAGGGCACAGCAGGACATGTGAGGGTACAGTAGGTCGCTGGTCCTTTCGTCCCCTCTTCCAGGCTGAGCCAGGCTGCTCCTGGCCTTCTCTGGCATCCCGAGGTGAGCACGGCCCCGTCCAGCCACAGCCAGAGGGGCTCTGCTGCTGCCAAGGCCTTTTGCACACTGGGGTGACTCAGCCTCAGCGCTTCGGGGAAGCTGCTGCGAGCAAGGACCGAGGGCAGTCCCTCACCTCTGCCCCAGAGCACATCTTGTATGTCCCCCCGCGCCCCGGGGCCAAAGCCCAACCTGGGATGCGTCGTCGGGGCCGCCGCTGCCTTCTGGCTCCTGCCAGCGACGAGACCGCAGCGCGGCTCGCCCGGCGAGAAGAGGAAAAAGCATCACGGGCTCCGATGGAAAAAAACGGTGTTTTCCTGGCACTCCGCAGCGGAGAGTTGAGCCGGCAGCCTGGAAAATGGTATTCCCTGAGTTTTGTGAAGGCAACAGCCTTTCCATCGCCGCCGAAACCCCCACTGCTGTGGAAACCCAGCCCAGGGCAGCTGCGGGGCGAGCGGAGCCCAGCTGCCGGGGCGGAACCTGCTCTGCCTGCCCGAGGCGCTCGGACGCGACGGTGCAAATGGGACGAAAGGGCAGAAAAGGGGATAACTGGAATCACCTCCCAGGGGAGGCAGGGAATTCTGCACTGGGCGGTTTTCAGGCTCAGCTTGGCAGGGGCCTGGGCCAGCCTGTTTCAGCTGCACTCTTACCTAGAAAGGGTGGACCGGATGGCCCTTGGGGTCTCTTCCGAGCCGGCAATTTGGGATCCACTGGAAAGGATCTAATTTACTGCTCGCGGGTTGATTTTTAACCCGTACCGGCAGGAAAGGTAGCAGGCTGGGGGAGCACCGTGCCCACCGCACACCACCCGGGAGCTTTCCGTGCCCTGCACCCCGAGGCAAAGGCAGCACCGTCCCGAGTCTCGCTCTCAGGCGCTCTTTGTGGCGCTTGGCACTAGTGGGTGCTGCGAGGAAGCCTAATCGATAGAAGTGAAGGCGAAACGTGGCGCGGTGCGGGGGCCGGGGGACGCCCTGGCAGACTTCAGCGGAGAGAGGCGCAGGCGGCTGGTGCCGGCGGAGCCAGTTCGCCGCGGAGCTCCGCGGGGCCGGCGGTGCGAAGCGCCGCTCCTGCCGCGCTCCTGGCGGCTGCGTCCCGGCACCTGTGCCAGTTAATTAGCGTGGGCGGCAGCCGCCGAGGTGCCGCTGTCGGGCGATCCTTGGCCTCCTCGTCCCGCCCACGGCCGGCCGGCGGTCTGGAACCCCCCACTCCCCGGTGGTGAGACCCCCCCGCTCGGAGGGGAGGAGTGGTAAGCTCGGGAGGGTCTCCTCGCGTAAGTGTGCCAAGCTCGGGCAGCAGGGGAGTGCGGGCGTCGGGCTTGTTTGCATAGACCCGGAAACATCAACAGCGGCAGGGAGGAGGGAGGAGGGCGGATCAGAGGCGGCCGTACCGAGATAGGCCGCCCGTCGGGGCCGGGCTCACGTTACCGCCCCAGCCGCCACCGGCGTCCTGTGCTTCGCCGGGACTTGGGCGCAGCCGCGGCCGCCGCTGCTCCGGGGCAGCTCGGCTTGGCTCGGCTCGGCTCTGCCCGCTGGCAGCAGGTGTCCGGGCGCGACGGGGCGGGCGGCGGAGGTCGCGGCGAGAACCATGACGGGCGTGGAGGCCGAGCAGGAGTTTGACTTTGATTTCCTCTTCGAGTTCAAGCACAGCGATGAGGGCTGCGGCGGAGGTGGGTGGCGGCTGGGGCACCTCCGAGGGGTGCTGGCGGCGGGGATGCCGCGGAGCAGCGCGGGTCGGGACCGGGCGAAGGGTGGCCGGCGGCGGCGGAGCACGGAGTCCCGCCCGGAGGGGTCGGCCCCGCCGTGACGGGAAGCGGCGAGCGGGAGGGAAACCCTGCTCTGGCAGCAGCTGGGCCCGAGTTTTGTGAAGGCTGGGGATTGTTTGAGCTTCTCCAGCCCCCTCTGCCTGCCCGGCCGGGCTGTGCCCTCCGGCTGCAGATCCCTAGCACAGCTCTCCCCGCTGGCAAGATCCTCCAAGGGGACAAGCAGGGCTTTGGTTCTTGCCTATTACAGGGATGGGCCGCTTCAAAATCCACTCGTGTCCACCGTTAGGCTGAGGGTTAGTTTGGAGGTCACCCAGAAATCAAACCAGTGGGGCTGAAACTGTGTCACAGCGTGCCCAGGTCTGGTGTCTGGGTCCAGCTGCCTACCTTTATCACTTCTCACAATATCTGAGGTAGAAGGCAAAAAAGTGTGGAATTGACCCAGTGAAAGCTCTTCCACGCTGTGAGATTGGCTGATAGCTGCTCACCATAAAAGTTCTCCTACAAGCAGATGGTTTAATCCATCCTCAGAGTAAGATTGGCACCGACTCTGTGCTTCCTCTTCTGCCTTTACATCGAGGCAGGGTCCCCAGATCCTTGCCTGCACCCCCTCACCGTGTACCTCATCTTTGCAGGCTGCAGTGAAGGTCTGGTGTTCTCTGGAGCACTGTCAGTGTCCAAACCGTTGTTAGGAGCTTCTTGGTTTTTAGTAAAAGCATTTTTCAGAGTTTTACACCAAGCTCTGTGGTGTTTGGACGCCTGGAAAGTGGCCTCAGCAAATTCAGCGTCCAGGTGGTAGTGAGGGAAGTGCCCAGCTCCAACAGGCAGCTTCGAAGGCATGAACTGAAACACAGAGCTAAAGGTGGCTTCATCTTCAGAAGTGTGAGAGCTCCCCCACNCCCGCCCCGAGCTGCAGGTGTTCAGTATTCCCCTGTCGGGGTGGTGAGTGACAGCTGGCGGTGCCCAGGTCGTGGTGGGGTCAGGCCCATTAGCAGCAGAAAGGAGTCAAACCTTTGCTCTGTGAAGTTAACCGGAGGGAAGAGACAAAGAGGAGCTGTTTGTGTTGTCTGTCCCCGGGTGAAATGTAAGCTGTGGAGATGTGATCGCAGATCAGGGGTCCGATTTCATGTCCCAGTTAACACTCCAGGGGCAGAAGGGCTGCAAAGCTGCGCTGCTCGCTCTGGTGCTGGGGTTTGTCTGAAGGTGTTCAAATACTCTGATGGAGGTACCTCGATAGGAGGGTACGTGGGTCACGGTGGTGGCAGTGGCTCCACCTTCAAGCGTTGCCTTCCTTTCACCCCCAGCAACTGTGTTGTGTGGTGCAGGTCCATGCCCCATACCCCATCTCCTGTCCCTCAGGACTGGCATTTTGTTTCTAGGTGTCTTGCTTCACCCTGGTGAGGAACCAGCAGCAGGTCGTGGGTGCCGCCTGGGTGCATCTGATGAGCTTAGTGGATGCAGAAGGTGCTGGTTCAGAGGTTGTAGCTGGTGGAGTCAAGATCACAGGGCCCCTTGATCGTGCTGCTGGCCTTGGGGCTGCTCTGCCCGGTGGGCCGGCCCTAGGCACTGCCCGCAAACCCAGCTGGACACCTTTAGGAGGGTTTGGATCTGCCGCTGGTACGGCTGTGTGAGCAGCTGTGGGACACGTTGCTCTTTTTCCTTGGCCCTTGAGGAGCTGACCTTTTAAAGTCTGCATAATGGCTCTGGAAGAGGCAGCTCTTGCCGCCTGCACTGGGGGGACTGTTGCTTGGGGCACTGGAGCCTCTCTTTTAATTACTGATTGAGAGCCCCCTGGGGTTTACAGCCTGGGCTGAGCCCTTTTATCGCCTCTTTGGCCTGGGCTGCAGATCTCCAGCAGACCTCAGCCTCTGAGTTTCGCCCTCAGTGTGAAGTTGGCAGGGAGCTGCTGGGCCCCCAGTACCCCTCTTTTATTTGCTAATTAGCTCTGCAGCTCTGCTGCTCTGCTCCTTTGCTGAGGGATTTTGCGATCAAAGATCTGAAGGCCCTGGTCCTGCTGGCAGCAGATGCTGCTGCTGCTGCACCACCCTCTCTGCAAAGCCCACCTGGTGGACATAGAGCTGGGGCAGCTTGTGGAGCCCACTGTCCCCTGCCCAGGGTGTTCAGCTATCCGTGGGGGAATGACTGGAGGTGGTGCCCAGCTATGCCATGGCACCAGTGCCATCTACCCTAATGCCAGGCCAGAAGGGTGTGGAAGGGCCCATGGGACGAGCCCAGCCAGGGTCTGGGCAGCAGAGCAGTGCCAAAGGTATCACCTTCCTCTGGAGCCGGAGGAAGTGGTGAAAGGATTCGAGGCTGCCTGGAAGGCACTGCCTGAGTGCCCTCTCCGAGCTGATTTCTGCCATGGGGCAGGTCTCACCACGGCTGTGCCACCTCGGGGTGGTTTTTCGTTCCCGTGAAGAGCGAGAGGGATCGGCGGTGGCCGTGGTGCCGCTGAGTGGCGTGGCCATGTGGCAGGCAGCAACAAAAGGGGGCTAATTTTGGAAGGAGGAAGGCTGATCCCCCAGTGGCAGCTCCCTGCCGGATTTTCCGTGCGCTGCCTGCAGCGCTCCTGCCTGCCGCGGGGCTGGGCTGCGTCGTGAGGCTGCTCTCAGTCGCCAGGCTGCGTCCCTGCCACTCGGTGGGCACCACGGGCGGGTCTCTGAGGGCAGGCTGCAGAGTGAGGTTCAGAAGGTGCCGCTCGCCCTTCCTCACCTACCTGGCCCGGCACACGGCGGGGCAGGGCTGGGGCGAAGCTGTGGAAGCACCTCCATTGTTCCCCGGTTTGCCCTGGAGGGTTTGGCATCGGAAAGGTGATCACAGCAGGGTGACACCAGAGAGGGCTGCGCTGCTGATAAACAGGAGGAGAAGAGCTGTTGGGTTACCAGCTCGCAGGGACTCCTTAGCACCTGCAGGGCTGCTGGGAGTAACAGTCACTTGTCCAGCTTGTCCCTAGGGAAGGTGGCCAAGGGTGAGCAGCAGAGGAGCTTGTCTCTGGCGAGTGCAGGGGACAAGCTGCCCGCGGGGCTTCCCTCTGTCCTGCAGGGAAGCACCAGAGAGAATCTCAGCGAGGGTTCTGCAAGCAGAGCTCAGGCTGGAGCTGGAGACTTCTCCAGCCTGCCGAGAGGAACCTGGAGAGGAGCCCTGGCAGCCTCCACGCTGAGCAGCCCCTGGCCCGATGGACAGGCTGTGCTGTCTGTCCCCAGCAAGGCAAGAGATGCTGTCACGGGGGGCTCTGCCCATGGGTGCTGCTGATGTCCCTGCATCAGGCACTGGTACAGGCTGCCCAGGGAGGTGGTGGAGTCACCATCCCTGGAGGTGTTCGAGAAGCCTGTGGCCAGGACACTTGGGAACAACACCCATGGTGATGTTGGGTCAGTGTTGGGAGTCTGTGGCCTCAGAGGGCTTTTCCTTCCCAGCCCGTTCTGTGCTTGCACATCAGGAGGCAGAGTGCAGGACTCCTGCTGCTGCTCCGCACACAGACCCATGGCCGGGGGCTGCCCTTGGTGGAGGGCTGCCAAGCTCCTGGCCTGTGGCACTCCGGTGTTTCTGAGTGGCAAAGACACGCATGCAGCCCTGGCAGGGGGAGCAGCGCTGAAGCTGTCCCTTCAGCAGGCCAGCAGTGAGGCAGGGCTGGAAGTTCCTCCTCAACGCGAGAGAAAACTTTACTGTGAGGGTACTGGAGCCTGGAGCAGGCTGCCCAGAGAGGCTGTGGAGTCTCCTGCTCTGGAGACTTCCCAAATCCACCTGGCTGTGTTCTGTGTAGCCTGTCCTAGGTGGCCCTGCTCTGGCAGGGGGTTGGACTCGATCTCCAGGCGTCCCTTCCAGCCCTACCGTTCTATGGTTTCCTATAGAGCAGCTGTGAGATGCTGGTCCCTGTGGTGCAGCAGGGATGGAGGCACA
Organism: Ramphastos sulfuratus; assembly: GCA_013399055.1. Lineage (NCBI taxonomy): Eukaryota > Metazoa > Chordata > Aves > Piciformes > Ramphastidae > Ramphastos > Ramphastos sulfuratus. The sequence goes on along the minus strand of WBNM01034937.1, from coordinate 109,198 downwards.
CAGAGGGCAAGTCCTTCCCCTGAGTTGGGTCAGGGAAGCAGCTGGCACAAGCCTGGCATGTGGTTCATGCCCTTCCATGCTTTCCACACCGAGTATGCCACCCTGCTGTCACCTTCATGCACCTGGAGCTGTGCACTGGGGAGAGCCCTGGTGAAGCACAGGCTGTGTGGAGCTGCAGCTGTGTCAGAGCTGTGTCTCTCCCTCACCTGGCCTCCGCCAGCCAGGCTGCAGGATGAGTGGCCCCAGAAAGCAGAGCAGCAGGTCAGGAGATCCGTCTGGTTGCAGGCTCCTCGTTAACTGGAAGCAGTTGGAAAGTTGCTGTAATGGAAATCTGGGCTGTGTGTAATTCCTTTAGCAGGACGCAGCCGGCCGGGGGCTTCGCTTCAGTCTGGCTCCACTTTGTTTCTGGGTTTTCTTTGTGTCCCGTGGGGGTTTTTGGTGTACTCCAACTTTGCAAGGAGGGAGTGATGAGGCTGGCGTGGTGAAAGCACTTCCCTCGAGCAGCTCTGCAGTCTGGATGATCTTGGAGGGCTTTTCCAACCTGAATGGCCCTGGGGAGGGGATTTTACAAGTGCCAGGAAGAGGGGCAATGGCTTTGAGCTGGAAGAGCGCAGATTGGGACTGGAAGTGAGGAGGAAATTCTTGACAGTGAGGGCAGTGAGAGCCTGGCACAGGCTGCCCAGGGAGGCTGTGGCTGCCTCCTGCCTGGGAGTGCTGAAGGCCAGGCTGGAGGAGGCCTTGAACAGCTGAGTCCAGACAAGAGATCCCTGCCCATGGTGGGGAGGTTGGGGGAGATGAGCTCTGAGCTCTCTTCCAGCCTGAGCCATTCTGAGCGTGACAATTCCCAGACTCATGCCGAGGCCAAGTGCAGTCCCTTCTTGCCCTGCAGCCAGACTTGGTCCCTGTGCTCCCCGTGCCTGGGCAGCTTGCCTTGCACTGGTCTCTTGGTGGCATTTTCAGGGTTGCTGGTCTGCAGCTTCTCCTGCAGCATGGCAGTGCCTCCAGGCTGTGCTGCCAAGCCGGCTGTGCTCTGCACTGTGCCGTGTGCCACCCCGCTGCGGGCAGGTGTGCTGCCCCCCACTGTGGGCAGGTGTGCCTCTGGTCCCTCAGTTCAGCTCTGTCACAGGGTCTGTGTTTGTTTTGCAGAGCACTACGGGTACCCCCCTGCTGACGTGGGCGCTGGCTTGCCTCTCAGCATGGCACATCCCTCGCTGTCCACCCCGTGCCATGGCCTCCAGACCCCCAACCCTGTCATCTCCGTTGTCCCATCCACAGTCCACCCCTCCGGGTACGGAGGCCACCTCGATGGGGGCGCCTCTGACTACTACCTGCCCCCAGCCGTCAGACCCAACGGTGCTCCGGCGCTGGAGAGCCCCCGCATCGAGATCACCTCCTACATGGGGCTGCACCACACCCCCAGCCAGTTCTTCCACGACGAGGTGGAGGAGGCCATGCCCGGCGCCAAGCGGCCGCCCGCCACCGCCACACTCAACCTGCCCAACATGGAGGCCTACCGAGACCCCTCCTGCCTGAGCCCCGCCAGCAGCCTGTCCTCCAGGAGCTGCAACTCTGAGGCATCCTCCTACGAGTCAAACTACTCCTACCCCTATGCCTCCCCTCAGACGTCCCCCTGGCAGTCCCCCTGTGTCTCCCCCAAGACCACTGACACAGAGGAGGGCTACCAGCGGGGCATGGTGGCCTGCACCCTGCTGGGCTCCCCCAGGCACTCTCCGTCGACGTCGCCCAGGACCAGTGTCACGGAGGAGAGCTGGCTGGGGGCACGTGGCTCTGGGCCCCCCTCCCCGTGCAACAAGAGGAAGCTGGGCCTGAACGGCCGCCAGGCCTCCTACTCCCCACACCGCTCCCCCACGCCGTCGCCGCAGGGCTCACCGCGGGTCAGCGTGACGGACGACACCTGGCTGGGCAGCAGCAGCCAGTACGCCAGCTCCGCCATCGTGGCCGCCATCAACGCCCTCACCACCGACAGCACGCTGGACATGAGCGACGGCATCCCCCTGAAGGCCAGGAGGACAGCGCTGGAGCACAGCCCGGCCATGGTGCTCAAGACGGAGCCGACGGGCGAGGAGCAGGGCACCGCCTCGCCCACCGCTGACCTGGCCCCGGAAGACTTCTCCAGCTTCCAGCACATCAGGAAGGGCAACTTCTGTGAGCAGTACCTGGCCGTGCCGCAGCATCCCTACCCCTGGGCCAAACCCAAGGCTCTGTCTCCGGCATCCTATGTCAGGTAAGGAGCCCTGAGCCACAGGGCGCTGCTGGAGGCCTCTGAGAGCCGTGGAGGACCAAGCAGGCAGGCGAGGGGGACTCAGTTCTCCCACCCCTCTTCAGTCTGCTCTGGTAAGGCCACATCTCGAGTGCTGTGTCCCGTTCTGGGTCCCCCAGTTCCAGAGGAGGACTGGGGGGAATGGAGCAAAGCTGGAAATGGGGAGATTCAGGCTGGAGGTTAGGAAGAAGTTGTTCAGCATGAGGGTGGTGAGAGCCTGGAAGGGGTTGCTGAGGGAGGTGGTGGAAGCCTCATCCCTGGAGGTGTTTAAGGCCAGGCTGGATGAGGCTGTGGACAGCCTGATCTGATGTGAGGTGTCCCTGCCCATGGCAGGGGCATTGGAGCTGAATGCTCCTTGTGGTCCCTTCCAGCCCTGACTGATTCTGCAATTCTACGAGGAACAGGGAACTGCTGGAGAGTCCAGGGGAGGCTGTGAGGATGCTGAAGTGCCTGGACCAGCTGTGTGAGGAGAGGCTGAGAGCCCTGGGGGTGGAGAGCCTGGGGAGGAGAAGGCTGAGAGGGGACCTGAGCAATGGTTACAGATACAGAGGGGTGAGGGGCAAGAAGCAGGTGCCAGGCTCTGTTCAGTGGTGCCCAGAGACAGGACAAGGAGCAGTGGACACAAACTGGGACCCAGGAGGTTCCACCTCAATGTGAGTAGAAACTTCTGCGGTGTGAGGGTGCTGGAGCCCAGAGCAGGCTGCCCAGAGAGGCTGTGGAGTCTCCTGCTCTGGGGACTTTCCATCCCCACCTGGATGTGTCCTGTGTGCCCTGCCCCGCGTGCCCCTGCCCTGGCAGGGGGTTGGGCTGGATGATCTGCAGAGCTCCCTTCCAACCCCTCCCATGCTGGGATCCTGTGAGTGCCTCTTGGGTCTGGCAGAACCATCCAGAGGTGGACACCTCCTGCCTTTCAAGCCAAGGTGGTGACTACTAACCCCAGGCAGATCCTGCAGAGCTTTCCCATGTCCTTCCCAAAGCCTTTCCTGTTGCCCCACCACAGCCCCAGGTCGCTGGTGCTCCCCAGAGCAGCTGCTCCTTGGTTTGCCCTTTGGGGGCTGCTTTTTGCTCCACATTCCAAGGGCAGGGATGGGACATTTTGACCAAACAGCTGCAGCAAGTGGCCACAAGTGCTTTGCCAGGCCCAACAGCAGCTTTGCCAGGCCCAGCAGCACCATGATCATGCCCACCCAAAGCACAGAGGTGAGGAGACCAGCCCTGGCTCCGCCACCTCGTGTGTCTGACTCCTTTCGGTGCTGTTGCGCCACTGCCGGGGGTTGCTTCGCAGTCTGTTTCCTGCTTCCCAAGCTGTTTCCACCTGACCTCGTCCCTCGTGCTGGGGGGCTGGGGGCTGCCCCTGCAGCACTTTCTGGGGTGGCCATTCCCACTTCCTGCCCTGGCGCAGTCCCCGTGGAAGCGCTGGGCAGCAGGCACAGACGTCAGCAGGGTCAGGGCGCAGGCAGGGGCAGCAGTGTTGTTTGGAGCCCTGCCCTCCCCGGGCTGGGCAGCAGTGTCCCACCAGAGCTGGGGTCCTTTGTTTTCCTTCCTGCTCTGTGACACATCTGCTCCCATTCGAGTGCAAGGGCTGGGGGGGGCTCCCAACAAACAGCTCCAGAGCCTCCCTGCCAGCCGCCGTTTGGAGATAAGCAGAGCTGGTTGCCTCCTCTACCTCTTCCTGCCTAGGTGGGACAGCTTTCATCAGCAGCCAGCAGCCCTGGGAAGTCACCCAGGCCTTTCCCTCCTGCCCCTGCGTCCCCACCCCTTTGGGGACACAACAGCTCTGGGCCAGGAGCTGTTTCTCTTCCTGGTGGGCATCAGTCTGGAGGGGAAGCTGCTTTTGGGTGGTGTTGCTAACACAGGTGATGGTTTCCGTTTGCTCTGATCAAAGCTCACTCTGCCCCTCGCCCCCCGGGGGACACTGAGGGGCTGGAGCAGGTCCAGAGGAGGGCAACAAGGCTGGGGAAGGGTCTGGAGAAGAGGGCTGGGGAGGAGCAGCTGAGGAGCTGGGGGTGTGCAGTGTGGAGCAGAGGAGGCTGAGGGCAGAGCTCATTGCTCTCTGCAGCTCCTGAGAGGAGGCTGCAGCTGTGTGTGTGTGTTGGGG
>WBNM01034937.1:74033-104801 GCA_013399055.1 Ramphastos sulfuratus | reverse complement strand
GGGGTGTTTTCATAGTAACAAGTGATAGGAGGAGAGGAAATGGCCGCGAGATGCACCAGGGGAGGGTTAGGTTGGAGAGGAGGAAAAATTTCCATGCTTTAAAAGTGGTAAGGGCCTGGCACAGGCTGCCCAGGGAGGCAGTGGAGTGCCCATCCCTGGAGGTGTTCCAGAAACCTGTAGCCCTGGCACCTGGAGACAGAGTCTGGTGGCCATGGTGGGGTTGGGTTGATGGCTGGACTGGGTGGTCTTGGAGGGCTTTTCCAACCCGGACAATTCTGGTTCTGTGCTTTAGTCCCAGAGCAAGGGCGTGACAAGAGCATAGAAGAGCAGCATGGGCACCTCTGCCAGAGCACAGCCTCCTGCCTCTCCTGCTTGCTTACAGAGCCTCCAAGCTTGGAGGCTCTTCCTGGTCCTTGGGCTCTTCAGGACAGGTCTGAGCTCCTGCACCCCCTCAGGGCTTCTGCTTCAACCTCTACAGAATCATTGAGGTTGGAGAAGACCTCTCAGATCATCACCCCCAGCTTCGTGCCCAGCACCTCCATGGCCATTGGACCATGGAATCACTAAGGTTGGGAGAGACCTCTCAGACCATCAGCTCCAACCTTCTACCCAGCAGCTCCATGGCCACTGGATAAACTCCCATTTTCCCCTCCTAGCTGCCCCTTGGCAGGTCCCAGCCCATCTTGTGTTCTCCCAGAAGCTGGAGGCTTCCTCTCTAGCCTGCAGTTTCCTGCAGACAGTTGCTGGCTGCTGGAGGAGTGAGGCAGGAGCAGGAGCAGGAGCTGCCAGCTCAGCAGAAGGTGCCTGCTGGCCTCTACCTCTAGAGCCTGCACTAGGTGTGGAGGGGGTCCTGGAAGGAGTGGCAGGGTTTGCTGCTTGAGTGCATGGCATGGCTGAGCTGTGCCACACAGGCGCTGCCAGGAGCAGACACCCAGTTCCTGGAGGCTTTTGGAAACTCCCTGCTGGGTTTTCTTGACCAGCTCAGGGGGTTGAGCCACTGGAGGCCACATCTGCTTGAGCCTCAGCCTCTTCTTCAACCTCCACGTGTGACCATGAGCCAGCAGTGTGCTCTGGGGGCCAGGAGGGTCAGTGCCATTCTGGGGTGGGTTAGAAGGGCTGTGGTTAGTAGCTCAAGAGAGGTTCTCCTGCCCCTGTGCTCTACCCTGTTGAGGCCACATCTGGAGCACTGTGCCCAGTTCTGGGCCCCCCAGTTCCAGAGGGACACAGAACTGCTGGAGAGAGTCCAGTCCAGAGCCACAGAGATGCTGAGGGGAATGGAACAGCTCTGGTAGGAGCAGAGCCTGAGGGAGCTGCTTGGGCTGTGCTGCTGGGAGAGGAGAGACTGAGAGGGGACCTCAACCATGGGGATAAAGATGTGCAGGTGAGTGCCAGGAGGCTGGAGCCAGGCTCTGCTGGGTGATGCCCAGTGCCAGGACAAGGGGCAGTGGTGGAAGCTGAGGCATAGGAAGTTCCATGGACACGTGAGGAGGAATTTTTTCCCTGTGAGGGTGCCAGAGCCCTGGCACAGGCTGCCTCTCTGGAGGTGTTCAGGACCCACCTGGATGTGTTCCTGTGTGACCTTGTATAGGAGCTCCTGCTGTGGCAGGAGGCTTGGACTAGCTGAGCTTTGGAGGTCTCTTCCAGCCCCTGGCACTCTGTGGTTCTGTGATTCCTGCCCACACAGGGCTGGGCACATGGAGGTCATAGCTTGCCCCCAGAGCAGGTGTGGCTGCCCACCAGCTGCAGAAGGACATTTGGCTTCCAGCTGCAGCAGTGGACTTAGTGTGGGGCTTCGTGTGGAGCTTTTTGGGTGGCTTTTGTGGATTGCGCTTCTGTGACAGGCAGCTCTGAGCTCAGGCATGCAGGAGTTGTGCCCTCAGACCCCAGGGCTGAGCACTTCCTTAACACTGGGCACTTGTAGAGGCTGCCTTGGTCTTGCTTCTCCTCTTCTGCATTTGGAGACCTTCCAAGTGCTCTCCAGGTCGGGGTTGGTTTCTTGTTGGCTTCATTGGGGCTTTCCTTTGGCTTTTTAGTTGGATGGTTTTGCTTAGGGCAGTCGGCTGCGGGGGGAGTCTGTCGGGCAGTCGGCTGCGNTGGGGGGGGATCTCTGTCGGCTGGGGGGGGGGTGTCTCTGCTGGTGGGGGTGTTCTTGGTTGCATGGGGTTCTCTTTTGGTCCAGAGGCTGTGGCAGAGCCCAACCTTACCTAGGAGCTGTTTGGGGTTCCCGAGGGTGGGCAAAGGCAGCAGGCACCTTGGTGAGAGAGAGTGGTGCAGCAGCACTGGGTCTGCCCCTGGCACCCCTGTGTGGTGAGGGCAAGCTGGAGGAAGCTCCTCAGGTGACAGCAAGGCAGGGCTGTCTGGGCAGCACCCAGTGAAGTGGGCACTGGTGGCTGCCTGCTGGTGAGCACCTCCTGGCACTCGTCAGTGTGGATTGAGGCTCTGGGAGAGTGCACAGGGAGAAGCTCACAGAGCCTCTGATCTTCTGCTCTCCCCTGTTGTGCTGCTGCTGGACGGGGACCTTTAGATGCTCCAACAAGCCTGATTCACCAGCTTAGGCAGTGCTGGGTGCGTGGAGGCTGAGGCTGGAGGCTGCCTGGGAGCCTTTCCCGGGAGCTGCTGTTCCCTGCCTGGCTCTGACTCCCCCACACTCTCTCCTGCCTCTTTGATGCTTTCAGCCTGCTGTGAGCATCTTTCCCAGGGCCTCTCTGTCCAGCTCCTTTGGTCACCTTGCAGCTCTGAATGCCTCCTGTGGCTGCCTCCTCCCTGCAGCTGTTCCAGACCAGGTTAGATGAGTCCTGCTGGAGGTGTCCCTGCCCGTGGTGGGAAGGCCAGGGCTGGATGATCTTCAAGGTCCCTTTCATTCCAACCCATTCCATGTTTCTGTGACCTTCGAGGTCCCTCCTAGCCCAGACCCCCCAGATGCCGAGAAGCTACCCCCAGCCCTTGTCTCTCCATCCCCTCAGCATCCCCTAGTGCCTGGTCCTTTCTCTAGGCCCCCACATGCAGAATTCCAGAGGCCATCCCAGCCCTGGATGCGGACCTTGGGGCTGAGTTGTTCCCCAGGAGTGTGAGGAGCTGCAGCGGGCGCAGAGGAGCTCGCAGCTCTGCAGGCCAGCAGAAGGCAGCCGAGGCTGGGCTGGGCCACAGCAGCTCTGCCAGCAGCTCCCAGCCAGAGGTTGCTCAACTGTGGGGCAGGAAGGCTGAGAATAAGGAGAAAGCAGCAAAAGCTTACCCACGGCAGCTGCGAGGTGGAAGGCAAAGCAGAGGTGTTGTCCCCTGCCCACAGCCAGGCCGGCAGGCACAGAGCTGTGGCTGCTGCTGTCTTGCTCTGCCAAGAGGCACCCAAGGGTGGCTACCAGGCAGGCATCTGCTTGGGTGTGATGCACAGGTCAGAAACAGCAAACAACTGCAGCCCTGTGGCTGGAAGAGCACAGCTGGAGCAGGGCAAGCTGGCAGAAGGTTCAGCAGCCCTGGTGCGGTGGCTGAAGGAGCTCTGCTTGCCATGGCACAGGGGTTTGGCACGGGGCACCCAGTGCCAACCATGCTGCTCCTGAGTCACTGTGCTCTGGGTGCTCTGAAACTCATCTTGTGTGCCCAGCTGACTGGTGGCACAGACAGCTCTGACTGAGGGAGAGCAGAGAATGGCTTGGGTTGGAAAGGAGCTCAGAGCTCACCTTCCCCAACATCCTGCCACAGGCAGGGACCTCTCAGCTGGACTCAGCTGCTCCAGGCCTGCAACACCCCCAGGCAGGAGGCAGCCACAGCCTCCCTGGGCAGCCTGTGCCAGGCTCTCACCACCCTCACCCTGCACAACTTCTGCCTCAGCTCCACTCTCAGCCTGCTCTGCCTCAGCTCCAAACCATTGCCCCTTGGCCTGCCTCAGACCCCCTCAGCACAAGTCCCTCTGCAGCCTTCCTGCAGGCTCCCTTCAGGCACTGGCAGCAGCTCTCAGCTCCCCCTGGAGCCTTCTCCTCTGCAGCCTGCACCCCCCCAGCTCCCTCAGCCTGTGCCCACAGCAGAGCTGCTCCAGCCCTGCCAGCATCTTGGTGGCCTCTTCTGGCCTCTCTGCAGCAGCTCTGTGCCCTCCTGCTGCTGGGGCCAGCAGAGCTGGAGGCAGGACTGGAGGTGAGGTCTGAGCAGAGCCGAGCCAAGGGGCACAATCCCCTCTTGCCCTCTGCCCACACTGCTCTGGCTGCAGCCCAGCCCTTGGCTGTTTTGGATCTCTGGTGGCACAGCAGGCATGGGGACACCTTCCCAGCGGGTGGGAAATTGGCTCCCAGGGACACACGGCCCTAGGAAGACTGTATTGGGACCCTGGATTGCTCTTCTGGACCTCTGTGGAGGGGCTGTTGTCCCGTCCCCATAATCCTGGCTGCCAGAGCTGGCTTGGGGCTCCCCAGGCTGCTGAGCTTCACCTGCAGCTCTGCCTGCAGCCTTTGCTGGGGTCTCTTCCCCTGTGACCCCCTTGGCTGCAGGAAACAAGGTGCACGGTGGAGACAAAGGCAGTGTAGGAAGCACCTCTGGCAGCCCCAGCCCTGCCTGTGCCCCTGTGCTTCCTCTAGCAGGAAAGGTGCCCTTGATTAGCAGGGTCTGGTTGGGCATGGGGCACCTGGCATAGCCAGCAGCAGAGTGGGCGCTGTTTGCAGGCCCTGCGTGAGCGTGTGTGTGGGTCCCAGCTCCATCACACAAGGGGACAGGGGGCTGGGGGGTGCTGCTTTGTGTCTGCAGGAGATGGAATTGGTCATGAGGCTGCTGTCAGGGACTGGGCATGGGGTGCTGTGAGTAACCACTCCTGTTAGGGACCAGTGATGGAGTTACTGTTGGTAGCTGGGGGTGGGTTTGGGATTAGGAATTGGCCATGGGATTAGTGTAAGATTTTGGTTGTGGGACTAGGGGTTGGTTATGGCATTAGTGTAATCATTGGTTAGGGCATTAGGGGGTGGTTATAGGATTAGTATTAAGGATTAGTTATGGGATTAGCAGTTGGTTACGGGATTAGAAGTCATGGTATTAGGATAATTGGTTGGTTGTGGGTTTAGTGTAATTAGTTATGGACTCAGGGATGGGTTATGGGATTGGTGTAATGGGTTATGGGCTCAGTGTAATTAGTTATGGACTCAGGGATGGGTTCTGGGCTCGGTGTAATGGGTTCTGGTCTCAGGGGCAGGTTCTGGGCTCGGTGTAATGGGTTCTGGTCTCAGGGGCAGGTTCTGGGCTCAGTGTAATGGGTTCTGGGCTCAGGGGCAGGTCTGGGCTCGGTGTAATGGGTTCTGGGCTCAGTCCTGCTGTGGCTGTCGGTGCAGGGCACTGGGGGCTGAGCTGCCGTGGATGTTGTTTCTGACAGCTGTTGCCTTTGCCTTGCAGCCCGTCCCTGCCCGCCCTGGACTGGCAGCTGCCCTCCCACTCGGGCCCCTACGAGCTGCGCATCGAGGTGCAGCCCAAGTCCCACCACCGGGCACACTACGAGACCGAGGGCAGCCGAGGGGCCGTGAAGGCGTCTGCCGGAGGCCATCCCATCGTGCAGGTACCAGCACAGGGCCCCCAGGGGATGGCCCTCTGCACCCAGACAGGGAGGGGCCATCGGTCCTGGCCTCAGGGACAGGGGTGAGGAGGTGGAACTGCTGGAGCGGGTCCAGAGGAGGGCTACAAGGGCTGGAGAAGCTCCCCCGTGGGCACAGGCTGAGGGAGTGGAGGTCGCTCAGCGTGGAGAAGGCTCCAGGGGAAACCTTCCAGAGGCCTGCCAGTGCCTGCAGGAGAGCTGGGGAGGGACCTGGGACAAGGGCTGGGAGGGTCAGGGTGAGGGACAATGGCTTTGGGCTGGGAGTGGAGGGACTGAGAGTGGAGAGGAGGAAGAGGTTGTTGGCAGTGAGGGAAGGGAGAGATTGGCACAGGCTGCCCATGGAGGTTGTGGATCGCAGAATGTGATTGTTGATCATATTCTGTGTTCCATGACCTCCCTGGAGGTGTTCAGCACCAGGCTGGATGAGACTTTGAGCAAGCTGGGCTGGTGGAAGGTGTCCCTGCCCATGGCAGGGGGTTGGCACTGGATGAGCTTTAAGGTCCCTTCCAACCCAACCCATTCCATGAGTGCATGAATCATCAGCCGGGGATGTGCCTCAGGGCATGAAATTGTGCCAGGGGAGGACAGGAGGAGAAATTTCTTCTCTGCAAGATTGGTCAGGGATGGAAACAGCCTGCCCAGGATGGTGCTGGAGTCACCGTCCTGGGAGGGTTGAAGAAACCTATGGCCATGGCACTGGGGAGCAGGGTTTGGTGCCCATGGTGGTGCTACTTGTGGCCATGGCACTGGGAGCAGGGTGTGGTGCCCACGGTGGTGCTGGGTTGGGGGTTGGACTGGATGATCCTGGAGGGCTTTTCCCACCCAAACCATCCTCTGACTTCTCAGCTGCTGGTTGGACCTGGGCAGAGCTGCACACATGGGCTGGACAGGGGTGGTGGCAGCCACTGCTGGGGTACTGCTGGTGCTTGACTTCATGCCAGGAGCTGGGTGCTGGGCAGGGACTGGTGCCCAAGAGCTTCTGGGCAGGGCAGGGAATGGTGCTGGAGAACTTCTGTGCTGCTGCAGCAGCTGGAAAGGGAAAGTGAGAGGAGCTGGCAGCAGCAGCAGGCACAGTTTGCTCCTCAGCTCTGCCAGAACCTCCCGGGGAGGGGGCAGAAGGCATCTGCTGGAGGGGGAGATGGGAAGGGAGAAGGGTTTGGAGCAGGAGGGGGCTGGAGGGGTGAGAAGGGTTTGGGGAAGACAGCAAGGACTGAGAAATGCTTTTGGTGGGGGCAGAACTGGTGCTTTTTGCGGGGCAGGGGTGGTGGTTTTTTGGGTGAGGCCTTCAAAAGTAACTATAAATGAGAGGAGGGAATTTAGGCAGTGCCTCAGTATGAATGTGTGGCTTGGCAGAGCTGTGCCAGGCACCACGGGGCTGACCCTTCCAGGTGCCACAGGTGTCTGGGGCAGATCTGCTGCTGTTGCAGAGCAAAGGAGCTCAGGTTTCAAAGCTGCCAGCCAGGGTCTGAGTGTCTGCAGGTGCCAGAGTCTGGCTCAGGCTTTCCCCTCTCTTCCCTTCCTGATGCTTTCAGTCCTGTTGGCTCAGGGAGACCCTCCTGAGGCTACTCTGGCCTCTTGCACTGCCTCTCTATGTGGCCTCTCTGTCCCCTGCGGGCAGCCAGGGCTGAAGGGACCCTCCAAGGTCACCTTGTCCTGCAGCCACAGGGACACCTCCAGTCAGAGCAGGCTGCCCAGGGCCACATCCAGTCTGGTCTTGGATGTCTGCAGCCTGTGCCAGTGCCTCCCCACCCTCACGGTGCAGAACTTCTTCCTGATGCCCAACCTCAGCCTCCCGTGCTCCGAGGTCCTGCCTTCCTCCAAGCTCCTGCCTTCTCCCTTGGACAGAGCAGGACAGGAAGAGATCTCCTCTCTTCTCCCCTCTGCCTTTCAAACCCTCTCTCACCAGCATCCTGCTCCCCGGGCCAGGAGGTGTTCTCACACCCAGGCCCCCACGGGCAGGACCTGCTGAGGCAGGACAAGTCAGTCCGAGTCAATCCATGGCACAGCTGCCTGGCAGAGCTGGCAGGAGGCTGCTGGCCCTGCAGCTGGGTCCTGGTTGTCTGTACTGCCAGGCAGGCTCAGCTGCCCTGCTGCTGCTCCATCTCTGCAGGTGCTGGGAGGTCCAAGGGTCAGAAGTGTCCAAGTGTGGTGGTACAGGAGGGCAAGAGTCTCTCAGGGAGTGACCTGAGTTCCAGGCTGGGGACCAGTTTTTGCCCTTGGCACCTGTCTCTGGCCACCTATAAAGCTGAAGATCTTTGCCCTGGGAGCTGGCACGGTGCTTAGTGCCCAGCAGTGTGTGAGATTTTCTCCTCTGCCAGCCCCATGCCACCCCTGCTCTGGTTGCTCAGTGCCTGAGCGAGCTCAGAGCACTGTAGAGGGCTGGCAAGGGAGTGGTGCCAGGAAGAGGTGCTGGTGAGCTCGTGGCTGGCACCTTCTCAGCCCTTGGCTTGGAGAAGGCTTGGTGAGTGCTGCTTACCTCTGCTACTGTCAGAGCAGGGTGCTTCCAGCTCTGAGTCAGAGCAGTGCTGGGGCCTCAGCCGCCTCTGGGTGCTCAGAAGCTGAAGCTGCGGGTGCTGTGCCAGCTAGGGTGAAAGGTGGACAGCAAAGTTGTGCCCCTGGGCATCCTGATGCTACCTCTGTGTCTGCAGCAGCTCATGGACAGGCACTGGAATAGGCTGCCCAGGATGGTGCTGGAGTCACCATTCCTGGAGATGTTCCAGAAATGTGTGACCATGGCACCTGGGGACAGGGTTTGGTGGCCATGGTGGGACTGGGCTGCTGGTTGGCCTGGGTGGTCTCAGAGGTTGTGGCCATGGCACCTGGGGACAGGGTTTGGTGGCCATGGTGGGACTGGGCTGCTGGTTGGCCTGGGAGGTCTCAGAGGGCTGCTCCAGCCCAGTCTGTGCTGTCTGAAGCAAGCTGCAGTGATCCTGAGCAGAGACAGAGGCAGAGTTTGGCGGCTCCAGGCTGGGTCCCATCCGAGGGTTTCCATCCAGGACACCCTGCAGCCATCCTGCACCTGGAGCCATCTCCCCTGCTGCACTCCAGGGCTGGTGCTGGGGAGCTGCAGCAGGTGGGGGAGCAGGCAGCAGGAGAGCATCCTGGCAGCTAAGCCTTGTGGTGCCTGGGGCGGGCTGGCAGCAGGTGGTGATGGATGATCTGTAGCTGCCCCCATGGAGCAGGCATCCTGGAGCCCGTGGAGCGCTTCGGCTGCCCCAGATGGAATTTTTACGAGCTGGGTGTGGTGCAGCTGGCAGATAAACCCCCGGGGGCTGGGGAATGTTTGATGCAGGGCTGCAGATCTGCTGCCAGGGGAGGCTGTGCTGGCTGAAGGGAGAAGATGAAACACTGAGCTGCCTGGTGAGCGCCGGTAGGACTCGTGGTTAGCAGTCAGGGCTTTGACCCAGAAGATGCCAGGAATGCTCTCCAAGGTGGCTCTTGGCACGAGGCAGGGAAGTTGGGTAGGAAAAGGGCAGGAAAAGGCCTTTGAAGGAGTTTCCTTTTCTATGCAGGTAGACAGAACCAGCCAGGATTTGGCTTCCTCTTGGACAAGTATGATGAGAGAGTCCCAGAGTGGCTTGGGTTGGAAGGGACCTTCAAGATCATCCAGCTCCAAGCCCCTGCCATGGGCACTGCCTCCCACCAGCCCAGGCTGCTCAAGGCCTCACGCAGCCTGGCCTTGAACACCTCCAGGGATGGAGATCCACAGGCTCCCTGGGCAGCCTGTGCCAGTGTGTCCCGACCCTCACTGCCAAGAATCTCTTCTCCTCTCCACTCACTCTCCCTTCTCCCAGCTCAAAGCCATTGTCCCTCATCCTGGCACTCCCGGCCCTTGTCACAAGTCCCTCCCCAGCTCTCCTGCAGCCCCTTCAGGCACTGGAAGACTGTTCTAAGGTCCCCCTGGAGCCATCAAACCATGTCTCCAAGTCCTGTGGTCAGGGTTTGGCACAGGCAGCCCAGGGAGGTGGCGGAGTCCCCATCCCTGGAGGTATTCCAGAAAGGTCTGGCCATGGCACTTGGGGACAGGGTTTGGTGGCATGGTGGGATTGGGTTGCTGGTTGGACTCCATGATCTCAGAGGGCTTTTCCAACTCAAACCATTCTCTGATGCCATCACCTCCTGGGTCAAACTGCTGTGCCCTTGGCGTTCAGCAGCCAGCCCAGTAAGCTGCAGGTGCATTGGGGCTGGGGCTTCACGGCTGAATATCTGCCAAGCTGGCATGGGCAATTCTGCACCTGGCTTCACAGGCTGCTCATGGCCTGAGGGGCAGGCCTGGGCACCTACACAGCAGGCAAGGTGGGAGGAAGAGAGAAGTGGAGAGCTAAAGGAGAAGGCTGGCAGGAGGTGTCCACCACTGGTGGCAGGAAGCGGGTGAGTGGTGAAAGCAGCTGAGAGGGAGACCCTTCCAGGCAGAGCAGGGCAGTGCTGCACTGCAGTTCTGGGATGCTGCCAGGGCTGCTGCTGAGCTTCACAGCCTGGCACTTCTCAGCCCCCTGGAACAGGCTGCCCAGGGCAGAGGTGGAGTCCTCATCCTCAGTGGGTCCAGGAGCCCTACAGCTGTGGTGCTGAGGGCCACGATTCAGCAGGGGCCTGGCAGTGCCCTCGGAGGCACTTCCCACCTGCAGCGGTTCTGTGCCTGGGCACTTCTCCTGGCAGGGCTCCTCCAGTGCCTCCAGGGTATTGCCAACGACAGGGCTGCCACAGCTGTCAGGGCACTCAGAGGGCCCTGGCAGGAGTGGATGTGGAAAGGTCCTGCTGGCTGCTTCCCCTTCCCTGAGGGACTGCTGGGCAGAGGCCAGATCCTGCTCACCCGGCAGGGACCAGGCTTGTGCCACAAGGCACTGCCTCACCTGGGGCAGTCAGAGCCCTCTCTGCTGCCGAGGCCATGAGGAGGCTGCAGCAGAGCAGGCAGGAGGTTGGTGGCCTCAGAGTCCCTCTGAGCCGGGTCCCTTGTCCACTACCTGCATGCAGCTGCAGCGCAGCAGCGAGGGGCAGGGTGCTTGGGCAGGTGGCTGCAGGCTACTCTTGCTGGTGCAGATCACAGCCTGTGGCAGCAGCCCCCTCAAGGGCTCTCAGGGCTGGAGGATGGGGCCTGGGGCAAGGAGCAGCTTCTGTTGGGTGTTTGAGGTGGAGCTGGTGCCACAGGGCAGCCCTACCAAGCACGGCCATGCAGGCAGCTTCTGGCCCCCTTGAGGCTTGCCTCAAGGAGAGCCAAGCCCAGGGGGCAGCTGCTGTCAGGCAAGGGCAGGTTTGGCAGCCCCGCGGGCAGCCTGGGCTCTGATTGCTGAGCAGAGGCAGGGCTGGGGCTCTGCAGCTTGGCACAGCATCCCCTGTCCAGATGAAGAATGAGGTTTGCAGCAGGCAGAGCCTGGGGGCTGTGCTCTGCTCTCACCAACCTTGGCTCACCCGCGCTGCCCACCCACCCCCATGGTGCTGCTGGGGCACCCAGAGGGGCATCCTGCCCCTCAACCCCGCACAGCCCAGCTCTGCCTTCAGCCTGGGCCTGCTGGCTGCCAGCAGGTCAGAGAGTCGTGGAATGGGGGGGCTGGAAGGGACATCAGGAGGTCATCCAGGCCAACCTCCTGCCAGACCAGGATCACCTCAGGCAGGTCACTCAGGAACACAGCCAGGAGGGGCTTGGAAGACAGCAAAGGAGGAGGCTCCAGCACCTGGGGCAGAGCTGCTGAAGCTCAGAGAGGTCTGCAGAGCTGCAACCTTCTGCTGCTGTGACTCTCACCACTTCTGGGTGTCCCCTCCAGGCAGCTGCAGTGGAAGGCTGTTCCCACCACAGATCTGCTGGGGAAGAACGCAGCAGCACCAGCACCACCACCACTCCACTGCATCCCTACCCCTGCACTGCTGCTGGGCACAGGGAGGCTGTTCCCAGCTCTTGGCTTTCCTCTGGCCCCTTTCCTGTTGAGGAAGTCTAACCTGGAGGGTCTTAGGCAAAGAGACTTCCAGGACCCACCTGGCTGTGTTCCTGGGTGCCCTGCCCTGGGTGCCCCTGCTCTGGCAGGGGGCTGGACTGGGTGACCTCCTGAGGTCCCTTCCAGCCCCCACCCCTCTGTGAAATGCTGTGAGCACTGCTGGGGGCCCTTGAGAAGGGAACTGCTCCATGTGCCCCCTGTGGTGCTCCTTCTGCCCTCCCAGCACCCCAGAAGGAGCTGCAGGTGCCCCTGGTGAGCCAGAAGAGGCTACCAGGAGTGCTCCTAAGAGGGAAAGCACACCAGGGGCAGACCTTTGACTGGCCTCAGGTTGCTAGGGCTCAGGGGCAAAGACCACCACAGGCACAGTGAGAGCAGTCTTGGGGCAGTGCTGGAGCCAGGTCAGCTTTGGCTGCCTCACCCTGGGGCATGCAGAGCACCCCACAGGCTCCTCTGGGTCAGTGCAGGTGATCAGCTGAGGCATGGGAAGGGCTTTGCAGGGAGACTCCGGTGCCAGGTGTCTGTGCTCTGGGTGCCAGCCCCTCCTGCTGCTCGGCTTAGTCTTGGAGCAAACCTGCCCCCGAGTTGCCAACCGGCAGAACCAGCTCCAGCCCTGGTCAGAGGGCTGCAGCTTGGCCTTTGTCCAGAGCCTGCAGCAAAAGCTGCTTCAAAGCAGAGGCAGCCCCAAAGCAGCTCTGCTGAGGGCCAGGTGCCCCAGCAGGAGCTGAGCCAAGCCACCCCCAGGCAGGCAGGAGGCAGCTGGCTCCACTTTTACAGCTCTTCTCTGGCACCTGGGCACCTGCCCCAGGCCCTGCCAGGAACATTTTAGGGCAAATTCCTCTTTTCTTTTGTTCTTTGGCACCTGGAGTTGCAGGCAGCAGCTTGGTGGGGAAGGTTTCCTGTCTGCTCTGTGGCTGGAGCTCTGCTCAGGCTTCCAGGTCACTCTGGCTCCTCTCTGCCTTGGCTGGAAGCATTTCTGGGGCTCTGCTTTTCTAAGTGTGGAGGTTTTATATATATATGTAAGGGAAGTAAAAAGCCCCAAGGCCACCCAGCGCAGCCTGCAGGGCAGGGCTGTGCCCACGGGATGGGTTTGCAGCTGCCAGGCTGAATCAGTGGAAAATGTGGGCTCGGGTTACTCGGTGGCTCTCTCCTGCTCCTGGTGTGAGCAGGGCTGGATCGTTGCTTTCCTTGGGAAGAGGAGCTCCAGGGACAGGATCCTTCCCCCCACACCCCCCTGGGATCACAGAGTGGCTTAGGCTGCAGAGCAGCTCAGAGGTCACCAAGCCAGACACGTTTGTACCCCTCCAGATTGTTCAGCCTCACTGCAGCAGGAGCTGCCTGCTGGCTTCCAGCAGCTGCAGTGGCAGCAGGCAGCAGTTGGCTTGCAGGCAGTGAAGCTCCTGCAGGCTGCAGCCAGCTGCCAGCCCCTTGCCAAGCAGCTGGCTTCAGGTTTCAGTGCCCTGTAAAGCAGAGCAGCTCCTGGGTTTGGTTTGTGCCAATGTCAGGTTCCTTGGGGGAGGGGTCAAAAGTCTGCTTGCCCAGGGTCCAGAATCAGCCCTGGCCCCAAAGCAAGGCTGCAGGGTCATAGAGCCAGGGAGTGGTTGGGTTGGAGGAGAGCTCAGAGCTCACAGAGCCATGGAGTGGTTGGGTTGGAGGGCCTGGCACAGACTGCCCAGGGAGGTGGTGGAGTGCCCATGCCTGGAGGTGTTCAAAAAGTGAATAGATGTGGTGCTCTGGGACACAGTCCCGTGGCCATGGAGGTGCCAGGGAAGAGGTCGGGCTGGGTGACCTTGGAGGTCTTCTCTCTGGTTCCCCAGGGAGTGCTGCTTGGTCTGGTGCTGCAGGGAGAGAGCTGGGCCCAGCAGGGCTGCAGTGCCAACGTGGAGCAGGGCTGCAGAGGGGTGCCAGGGCTGGCCCAGAGCCGCCAGTGCTGCTGCCAGCCCTGCCAGGGGCCACTCTGCCAGACAGGACCAGCTGCTGCTCCACAGCTGCAGCAGCAGGAGGAACACCCGCAGGTGGGTGGCACCCGCGGACAGGGCACTGGGCACGGCCGCAGGGCAAGGGGCTGGGAGCTGCCCAATGCAGTGGGCAGCTCTGGAGGGGCAGAGGTGGCACCGCAGGTCCCGTCCTGGCAGGGTGGCGTTGATATCAGGCTTGCCATGGAGGTGATTCCCATGTGTGGTGCTGAGAAGCTGCAGGACCTGTTCTGGAGCTGCCTGCCTGTGTGTGCTGACAGGAGCTGCCTGGGGAAGGCTTTCCTGCTGCTTGCGGGCCAGAGTTGCAGTCACTGCCCCCTCCTGTGCCTTGCTGCTGAGGGAACTCAACCCCTGAGCTTCCCGGGGCCATCCCCCACTGCTGTGGCTCTCTGCAGCCTCCCTGCTTGGGGTGTGCCAAGGGCCTGCAGATCCTCCTTCCCAGGGGCACATCGAGAGGCTGGAGCAGGTCCTGAGAGGGGCAATAAAGCTGGGGCAGGGTCTGGAGAAGAGGGCTGGGGAGGAGCAGCTGAGGGAGCTGGGGGTGTGCAGTGTGGAGCAGAGGAGGCTGAGGGCAGAGCTCATTGCTCTCTGCAGCTCCTGAGAGGAGGCTGCAGCCAGGGGGGGTTGGGCTCTGCTCCCCGGGCTCAGGGGATGGAAGGAGAGGAACTGGCCTGGAATTGTGCCAGGGGAGGGTTAGGTTGGAGAGGAGAAAAATTTTCTGTGCTGCAAGAGTGGCCGGGGACTGGCACAGGCTGCCCAGGAAGGTGGTTCATGCCTGCAAGATGTTCAAGAAATCTGTGCCCTGGCACCTGGGGACAGGGTCTGGTGGCTCTGGTGGGGCTGGGCTGAGGGTTGCCCTTGGTACTTGAGAGTCGCAGCTTGGGCTGGGTTGGAAGGGACCTTAAAGCTCATCCAGTTCCAAGCCTCTGGCATGGGCAGGGACACCTCCCACCAGCCCTCATCCAGCCTGGCCTTGGACACCTCCAGGGAGGGGACATCCACAGGCTCCTTGGGCAGCCTGTGCCAGTCTCCTCACCCTGCTCCTGAAGAACTCCTTCCCCTTGCCTCAGCTTCTCCAACCCAGCAGCTGCATCACCTTAGGGCTGCAGGGCTGTGGGGAGCTCCTCTGGGCAGGGTCCTGCTCTCTTCCCCCCTGCTGGTGAAGGTCCAAGCCTGGTGTGAGTGGGGGCTCTGCCCAGCTCTGCCCCCAGCAGCTCTGCTCCTGCCAGGTTGCCCTTGTGCCTGGGGTGGTGGCACACCCATGGGCTGTGCCCCAGACGGGCTGCAGGGGCAGCTCTGTGTTCTGGGGCTGGCTGTAGCTGTCTGGCCTCAGCTAATTGCCTCAGTTTCCCTCTAATTAGGGTGGCTTGGGCAACTGCTGACTCTGCCCTGCTGGGAGGATCTGAAGCAGGTGGCAGCTTCTGCCTGCATCTGAGGGCAGCCAGCCTGGCTGGACACTGTTGTCTGGCAGCCTGCTGAAGGTGGAACCACCTGGGCTGGCCCTTGGTCACTGCACACATCAATTGGTGTCACTGGGGCACCAAGCTCAAAGGTCTTGCCACTTCTGCAGGACCCAGGCTGGCTTCTTGGCTTAGACACCCATACTAGGCTGGAGGGTGGTGCATGGCATGGGATGGGTCCACAGGATGTCAGGGGTTGGAAGTGACCCAAAGAGACCATTGAGTCCAGTCACTCTCCCAGAGCAGGGTTGGAAGGGACCCTGAGGATCATCCAGTGCCAACCTGCTGCCAGGGGCAGG
This sequence comes from Ramphastos sulfuratus, assembly GCA_013399055.1. NCBI lineage: Eukaryota > Metazoa > Chordata > Aves > Piciformes > Ramphastidae > Ramphastos > Ramphastos sulfuratus. Next base: position 89,582 of record WBNM01034937.1, on the reverse strand, counting down.
CAGCAGTGGTGCCTTTGAAGGGCTGCTCCTGTCTCTGTGCGGGCAGTGCCCCTTGGCAAGGGAGGTGTCTGCAGTCAGCAAGCAGTAGGTGTGGGCTGGGTCTGGGTGGCAGCCCAGGTGCTGGTCAGAAGAGCTGGGCTGGCTGTGCTCAGCAGGGCTCTGGTGAAGCTGTCACCCTGCCAGCCGTGCGGTGCCACCCTGCAGCCAGGTGCCTGCAGCTGGCAGCAGAGCAGTGCCCCGTGAAGCTGCCCAAGGCTGTGCTGCCTTGCTTGGCTGTTGCAGCAGCACCACACCAGCTCTTCTTGGTTGCTGCCATCTCAGTCCTGGGTGCAGTTGCAGGGGAACAGCTGTTGCCAGGCTGCTTCTGACAGTGGCCAGCCTGGAGCTGGCCCCAGAGCCCTTCACACTGACTTTGTTGGCTTCCCGGTGGGCATCAGAAGCTTTCATCTCATCAGAACCCTTGAGGCACACTGAGCACAGCTTGCTGGGGCCAGGCTCCTGCTGCTTACCTCCCTTTCTCTGCCGGTGGATGGAACCCAAGGGGCTCACCCAGCAGCAGTCTCTGGGCTCCTCACAGCTCAACCAAGACCCTGATGAGGTCCATGCCTCGGAGCCAAGCTGTGAGATCAGCCCGGCCTGGCAGAGCTGCAGGGTGCCCAAGGTGGATCAGGGAGGTCCAGCAGTGTGTGCTGACCTGGCAGTCACAAGGAGCAGGATTGTGGATCTTGGGCAGGTCCAGTTTTGGGGCCCTTGGCCCAAGAAGGGCACTGAGGTGCTGGAGAGGGTCCAGAGAGGGGCAGCCAAGCTGGGGCAGGGGCTGGAGGCAGCCCAGGGAGGCAGAGGAGTCTCCAGCCCTGCAGGTGTTGGTGGCCAGGCTGGATGGGGTCCAGCAGGAGGCTGCAGTCATCCAGCTCCAAGCTCCCTGCTGTGGGGTGGAGCTGGAAGGTCTCCAAGGCCACTTCAACCCAACCCATTCTGTGAGCTGTGCCTGAGCCAGCAGGCATCTTCATGTGGAGCAGAAGCACCTGGAAACCATTGCCCCTTGGGCAAAGAACCCCTGGGGGCAGGTGGGCACCTCAGGTTTTCAGGAGTGGCAGTTCAAAGCCATGCAGGTGCTGCAGCACTGCTGAGCCAACGAGTGGCAGGTGGTATCTGGGCTGGCAAGGGTTTGGAGAAGCTGGATGCTGGCAGCCGATGATGGCTGGGTGCTGTGGCGGGCATCACTGACGGCATGGTGCCCATCCTACGTGTGCTGACAGTACCTGGCACAGGTCCCCAGAATCCAGTGCCAGCCTCTGCTCAGCCACCAGCTGGACTTGATGATCTCAGAGAGCTTTTCCAGCCCAAACACTTCCATGGTTCCAGAATGCAGGGAGCTAGGGAAGGGCAAACCTTGAACACCCCTGGGGAGGGACATCCACAGCCCGCCCTGGGCAGCCTGCTGAGTGCCCTCCCAGGCAGGGACTGTGCAGTGGGCAGGGCTGGCACCTGCTGGTGGGGCTGGGCAGCCTGGCAAGGCAACAAGGGCTGTGCAGAGGGCATCTCCTTGGCCTCGTGGCAGGACAGGGCAGCAGCAAGCACTTCCCAGGGGCCCTGCACCCAGACACACTCCTGCCAGCAGCTCCTCTGCTGGGCCTGCCCAGGCAGCCTGAGCCGGGCCAGCAGCAGCAGCCTAGGATTGGTGTCCAGGGGCTCCTGAGCAGGAGGAGGCCTCCCGGGAGCAGAGAACTGCCTGCAGCAGGAGGTCTCCTGCCTGTGCTGCAGCCAGCACCACGGAGGCTGCTTCTGCTCTGGAGGGAGGCTGGAGGCAGCCTTGGCTGGGTCACTGCTGCCAGCCTCTGTGCAGCTGCAAGGTGTGCAGGGCTCTACCTGCACCCCACTGGCAGCAGCTGCCCTGCTGAGGTGGAGACCAAGTACCACAGCAAGCAGGGCCCTGCTGCTCCTCTCCATCCCCCACCCTCTGCCCAGGCTCAGCCCTTGGCAGAAGAGCAGCTGAAGTGGAGCTGTGGAGCAGCTTTGGGTCTTAAAGCAGAGTTTGTGGGTTTGTGTGCAGGAAAGCTGTGGCCATGGTGGTGTGGGGTTGGTGGTTGGCCTGGATGCCCTTAGAAGTCATGGCCATGGCAGTTGGGGGCATGGTTTGGTGGGAAAGCCCAGGGGTAATGGGGACAAGTTACTGCTGGAGAGGTTCCCAGTGAGCTGCAGCAGAAAAGGGTTCCCCAGGAAGAGAGTTGGAGATGGGAATGGGAATCTTCTCCCACAGGATGCGATGGAGTCCCTGATGCTGGGCAGGCTACAGGCAGGCTGCTGAGGCAGCTCCTTGCAGCTCCACCACCACCTGCCAAGGTTGGGCAGATGAAAGAGATTCTTCACAGGGAGGGTGGGGAGAGACTGGCACAGGCTGCCCAGGGAGGCTCTGGACGTCCTCTCCCTGGAGGCATTCAAGGCCAGGCCGGATGGTGGGAGGTGTCCCTGCCCATGCCAGGGGCTTTGGAACTGGATGATCTTGAAGGTCCCTTCCAACCCAACCCATCCTGGGACTCCATGGTCCCTGAGGTCACTTCCACTCTGCCATCCTATGACACAGGAAGCAGAACTGGCTGGGAACCATCTGGGCCTGATCCTGGTTTGCAGCCAGGTCCTTCTGCACTTGACAGCAGTGGAAAGTGCAGCTCTTTCCACTTGGATCCAGGCAGTGCCAGGCCCAGCACGTGTGGTGGGCAGGACACCTCCTTGCTTAGGGGTGCCATGGCCAAGAGCAGCCTGGGTCAGCCATCCCCAGCAGCTGAGTTATTAAAAGGAGAGCTCCAGACACAAGGGAGGAGATAAAAATAGGGAGGCTGCCGCACGGCTGCCGCGCGGTGTGCCAGGGAACAGAGCCACCTGGCCTGCCACGGGCAGTGCCCGCAGCGTGCCTGGGAACCAGGCACCAGGCCTGCCCTCACCCTGGCACACGGTCAGGCCCTCCTCAGCCCCAGCACACCATCCTGGGCCACAGGCTGGTGGCCATGGTGGCCTTGGCTTGAGGGTTGGACTCAGAGAGCTCAGAGGCTGTGACCATGCGCTTGGGGACAGGGTTTAGTGACCATGGTGGTGTGGGAATTGGTGACTGGACTCAGCAGTCACAGAGGTGGTGGCCATGGCACTTTGGGCCATGGTTCAGTGGCTGTGTGGGGGTTGGCTCGGTGGTTGGATTTGATGTTCTTGGAGGTCTTGTCCACCCCAAAGAGTTCTCTGGAAAGCAGCCCCCGAGGCTCAGCAGCAGGCTGTGAGCCAGGGCAGCAGCTGAGTCCAGCTGGAAAGACAAAGGTTGGCAGAGCAGAGGTCAGGTGAAGGCCACCAGCTGTGGCCCTGTGGCTGTGCTGAATGCAGCATGTGGGCAGCTTGGCACAGGAGCTGCCCTGGGCTGCCTGGCTGGGATTGGGTTACTTCTGGCTCTATTTTCGCCCCGCAGCAGCCTGCTGACCTGAGCCTTGCCCTATCCCAAAAAAGCTCTGCCCATGACGGACAGGGTGAGGTGAGCACAGAGGTGTTGTCAGCTGCTGTGTCACACCGGGCTGTGCCCGCAGGGCTGCTGAGACACAGCCACCTCGTGACACCTCCTGCAGTCCCTGCAGCAGCTGGCGTCACCCTGGCCCCATTCCAGGCCACCCCCCCAGCCCCCGTGGCAACAGCACCCAGCCAGGGCACCCAGGCAGGGGGCTCGAGTGCCTGGTGGGGCTGCTGGGGGCTTCCCCGAGCTGCTGTCTGTGGTAGGAGGCACCTGTGAGGTGAAGGCAGCAGTGCCTCTGTGCTGCGTAGTGCCAGTGGCAGAGCCAAGGAACCCGCTGCTGAGGCTGGGTCAGGCCTTGGAGGTCATCAGGTCCAACTGCTCTGGAGAACAGGGAACCATGGAACTCGTGGGGTTGGACCAGAGCTTGGAGGTCATCAGGTCCAGCTGCTCTGGAGAACAGGGAACCATGGAACTCGTGGGGTTGGACCAGAGCTTGGAGGTCATCAGGTCCAACTGCTCTCCTGGAGCTCACAGTCCCACCACTGCTGCTAAGCTCCTGCCTCTAAACCGTAGAACCAGAGAATTGTTTTGGTTGGAGAAGACTTCCAAGGTCATCAACCCAACAGCACCGTGGCCATCAGGGGCCAAGTCTCCTGAAGCCCTCCAGCATGTCCCTGGGCAGCCTGTTCCAGTGCCTGGGAGCCCTTTCTGTGCAGGTGGATGTGGTGCTGAGGGATGTGCCCAGTGGTGGTGGTGGCTCAGCAGTAGTGGTGAGGTTGTGAACTCCAGGTGATGATGATCTTGGAGGTCTTGTCCAACCCCAACACTTCTGTGGTTCCATGTCTGCCTCTTGGCTCTTCTGAGTAAAGTGCTGAAGGAGCAAAAGTGTCTTGAGATCTTTGTTCTGCTCTGGGTTCCTGCTGCCAGGTGGTGGCAGACCCTGGAGGCACTGGCCCAGGCTGCCCAGGGAGGTGCTGGAGTCGCTGTCCCTGGAGGTGCTCCAGGAAGGTGTGGCCATGGCACTTGGGGACAGGGTTTGGTGGCCATGGTGGGCATAGTGGTTGGCCTGGATGATCTCAGAGGGCTTTTGCAGCCCAAGCAGGTCCATGTGGTGGTTCCTGTCCTGGAGCACCTCCCCTTGCCCTCACTCTGTGATTGCTGCGCCCTCCCTTCCCTGGGGACAAGTCTCTTTAGCCTCCTGCTGCACCTTTGGGAGCCATTTCCCAGCACCAGCATTGAGTGGGGGCTGGAGATGGCCCCACATTGCTCCAGGTGTGCCCTCCAGTGCTGCTGGAGGCGATGGTGGCCATGAGGTCAGGCTCTGCTGTGACACATATAGCTGCTGCTGTCACCAGGGCAGCCACTGTGCTGTGGGTGAGGTTCAGGGCAGCCTCAATGGGATTCTTGTGCCATGATATCAACAATGTGACACATGGGGAGCCACCAGCCCTGCCCAGGTCCTCTGTCCCCACACTGTGCCAGCAGGTATCTACCATCAGTTCTTGGGAGGGTGGCATCATCTCCTGAGGCTCAGCAGGGCCAGGGGCAGGTCCTGCACCTAGGGCAGGGCAGCCCTCAGCACCCATCCAGACCAAAGAGTGATGAGACTGGGAGCAGCCCTGCAGAGAAGGACTGGGGTGCTGGGCAGGGAGAGGCTGGGCAGGAGCCAGCAGTGGGCACTGGCAGCACAGAAGGCCAAGGGCAGCCTGGGCTGCACCCAAAGCAGTGTGGGCAGAGCTGGAGAGAGGAGATCCTGCCCCTCTGCTCTGCTCTGGGCAGAGCTCAGCTGCAGGGCTGGGGCCAGCTGTGGGGCCCTCAGCACAGCAAGGACCTGGAGCTGCAGGAGAGGGGCCAGAGGAGGCCACCAAGGTGAGCAGGGGGCTGGAGAACCTCTGCCATGGGCACAGGCCAAGGGAGCTGGGGGGGTGCAGAGGAGAAGGCTCCAGGCAGAGCTCAGAGCTGCATTTCAGTATCTGCAGGGGAGCTGCAGGCAGGCTGGGGAGGGACTGCTCAGAAGGGGCTGTGGGGATAGGACAGGGGCATGGGTTTGGAACTGGAGCAGAGCAGAGTTAGGTTGGATGTCAGGAGGAAGTTCTGCACCATGAGGCTGCTGAGACACTGGGAGGCTGTCCAGGGAGGTGGTTGAGGCTCATCCCTGGAAGCATTCAAGCTCAGGCTCAGTGTGGCCCTGGGCAGCCTGCTCTGGATGGAGCTGTCCCTGTGGCTGCAGGGGGATTGGACATGGTGACCTTGGAGGGTCCCTGCCAACCCCATCTGTGTCCCGAGGGGTGACCTGGGGAGCTCGGGGGTGTGTCAGGGGTGGGTGAGCTCAGCCCCTGCCCCACGTTGGCCTCCTGCCCATGATGCTCTGCAGCTGCCTCACTTGGTGTGCCAGGTGCTGAGTGCCCGGCGCTGACTACCTTGTGTTGAGTGCCCTGTGCCGAGTGCCCCGCTCAGTGTGCCTGGCACTGAGCGCCCGGTGCTGTGCCCGCAGCTGCACGGCTGCCTGGAGAGCGAGCCGCTGACGCTGCAGCTGTTCATCGGCACGGCGGACGACCGCCTGCTGCGGCCCCACGCCTTCTACCAGGTGCACCGCATCACCGGCAAGACCGTGTCCACGACCAGCCACGAGAGCGTCCTCTGCAACACCAAGGTGCTGGAGATCCCCCTGCTGCCCGAGAACAACATGAGAGCCATGTAAGCACTGCCGGGATGCCAACCTCTGCCGGGCACGGCCTGTGGCACCCGAGGCCATTTGGCATGGAGAGGGCTCTGGGGAGACCTTAGAGCTGCCTACCAGTGCCTGAAGGGGCTGCAGGAGAGCTGGGGAGGGACTTTGGCAGGGGCAGGGAGTCAGGACGAGGGACGATGGCTTTGAGCTGGGAGAGGGGAGATGAGACTGGAGAGGAGGAAGAAACTCTTGATAGTGAGGGTGGGGAGGCACTGGCACAGGCTGCCCAGGGAGGCTGTGGATGCCCCCCCCCTGGAGGAGTTCAAGGCCAGGCTGGATGAGGTCTTGACCAACCTGGGCTAGTGGAAGGTCGAAGGTCACCTAGTTCCAAGCTCTCTGCCCTGGCCTCTTAAGATCACCCAGTCCAACCACCAACCCACCAGCACCATGGCCACTAAGCCAGGTCCCCAGGTGCCATGGGGCACAGGTTTGCTCTGCCCCTCCTTGGCTCTCAGTTAATTGTTCACTAAGAACTCTCAATTGATTGTATTTATCTGGGAGAGACAATCTTGGGAACTCCACTGCTGCTGCTGGATCTTTGGATCTTCAGATTTCCAGATGGGTACAAATATTTTCTCATTCTGATGCTTTCACCTTCTGAAGTCCAGGGCAGGTTTAGGACATCAATCACGCTGAGGGAGACCTCATTGTTCTCTGGAGCTCCCTGAAGGGAGGCTGTGGTCAGGTGGGGGTTGGGCTCTGCTCCCTAGGCTCAGGTGAGAGGAGAGGAAATGGCCTCAAGTTGGACCAGGGGAGAGTTAAGTTAGAGATAAGGAGAAATTTCTTTGCTGCAGGAGTGGTCAGGGACTGGCAGAGGCTGCCCAGGGAGGGGGTGGAGTCTGCATGCCTGGAGGTGTGGCCATGGCTCTGGGGGACAGGGTTTGATGGCCATGGTGGGGTTGGGTTGGTGGCTGCACTGGATGATCTCAGAGGGCTTTGTCAGCCCAAACCACTCTGGTTCATCAGCACCTTCAGGACTCTGTCCTTGAGGAAAAGCCTTCTCCAGCTCCAATCTGCAAGGCACCTGTGCCAGGTGAAGTCGTAGGCGGCCCCACAGCCTCGGTTAGTGGCGCTTGGTGCCCTGCTGTCCCACCCCCTTGGCTCTTCTGGCCTCGCAGTTTCTTTGGGCTTCGGTTGATGCTCCAGCAACTCCCCCGCAGGCTGTGCTGGGGAGGACAGAGCTGCAGCAGCAGCCCACGTTGGTGCTGTCCCCAGCAGCCTGCTTCCACCACCCAGTCCCAGCGCAGCCACCAGCGGCTCCACGAAGTCCCTGCTCGGCCACCGGGTTGGGTTCTTCGGAAGCGTGGAGGGGGAGGGGGTGCCAGGCCGGTGCCCAGCGGCAGGAGCCGAGCCCTATGCTTGCGTCGGCAGCATCGACTGCGCTGGGATCCTGAAGCTGCGCAACTCCGACATCGAACTGCGCAAGGGCGAGACGGACATCGGGCGCAAGAACACGCGTGTGCGCCTGGTCTTCAGGGTGCACATCCCCCAGCCCAACGGCAGGACCCTCTCCCTGCAGGTGGCCTCCAACCCCATCGAGTGCTGTAAGTACCACCCTGCAGCCCGCATGCCCCGCAGGGCTGGGCCCAGCAGTGTGCCCTGCGTGGGCTTGGCTCTCCTGTGGCGTTCGCTGGGTGGGCAAAGCTGAGCCTCCCGTGGGTGAAGCTGAGCTTCCGTGGGCAAAGCTGAGCCTGCCCTCCAGAGGCCTGTGCCTGAGACTTGGGGACAGGTTGCCCCCTAGAGCAAATGCACAGCTGGGAGGCCTCCTGCACCAAGCAGCTCCCTGCTTCATTAGATCACATCTCCAAGTGCCATGATCGTGACCTCTGAGACCACCCAGTCCAACCACCTGCCCAACCCCACCACAGCCACCAAACCCTGTCCCCAAGTGCCATGGCCATGACCTCTGAGACCACCCAGTCCAACCACCTGCCCAACCCCACCACAGCCACCAGACCCTGTCCCCAAGTGCCATGGCCACAGGTTCCCTGGACACCTCCAGGCATGGGGATTCCAGCATCTCCTTGGGCAGCCTGTTCCCATCCCTGGCCACTCTTGTCAGGCTGAAGTCCTTCATCACCTCTCTCTTCTCCCCTTCTCCTCCTCCCTCCCCAGCAGCCAGCCTGTGCCTCACCCAGGCATGGCTCAGTCCTTCTCCCTTTGGCTCTAGTTGCAGTTCTGGGTTAGCAGAGCCAAGTGTGAGGTCGTCTCCTGCTGCAGCTGGTGAGAGCTGTGCTGCTGCCCTGCAGCAGGGTGGGGCACAGGTCGGGTCCATCCTGGTCTGCCCTGAGCAGAGGTGCCCAGCTCAGGAAGCCACTCAGGGTGAGGGATTTGTGCCAGGGGACTGCAGCTTGGAGGCTGTGCAGTGAGGAAGACCCTGGTGGGTGCTTCCTGGAAGCAGCAGAAGCTGAGGAGGTGCCAGCGCTGGTGGCACTGAGCAGTGCAGCAGCTCTGGGTCTGTGCCTTTGGGGTTGCTCCTGTCGCATCTTCCTCATCACCTCTGCAGCTCAGAGGTCTGCCCAGGAACTGCCTCTGGTGGAGAAGCAGAGCACCGACAGCTTCCCTGTGACTGGGGGCAAGAAAATGGTCCTGACTGGCCACAACTTCCTACAGGACTCCAAAGTCATCTTTGTGGAGAAAGCACCAGGTAGGCCTTTTCCATCCAGGCTCTGAAAGGCCTCTTTCTGGCCCCATTTCGAGTGCTGAAAGCCATCAGCCTGCTGCTGGCACCTTCTGGGCAGGAGGTGGTCTCTGTGGCTAGGCCAAGCTGTGCAGGTGGTCTGGGCTGTGCCTGATGGCTCACACCGTGGCAGGTGGACACTGGAGGCCAGGGTTTGGTGCCTGCTGTTGGAGGCAGACGTGGCTGTCCTGGGCAGGAGCTTTGGAAGGGGGTTGAAGCCTCTCTGGTGGAGTGTCCCCATCAGACCTGCAGGGTGGTGCCATCTTGGCAGCCCCTGCTGCAGTGTGTGGAGGAGGCAGCAGTGCTGCTGCTGGGAGCAGGGCTGGGAGTCAGCTGGGGGCTCCCAGAGGAGCTGCTGCAGGCTGTCTCTGGGCTCTTGTTTTGGAAAGGGTTTCCGTGGTGCTGACACAAGCCAGGATTCCTCAGCTGCCTCCTGCAACCCCTAAGAACTTTGCACAGCCCTGGGCACCCTGCAGGCCACCACCCTTGATGCTGACACTGCACCCTTTAACCCTCTGTGCCAGCAAGCTCCCCGTGCCCGCAAGCTCCCCGTGCCCATCTCCTGCCAGGCTGTGGGCAGGGCTGCTGGGGAGGCTCAGTGTGAGAAGGCAGCCAAGGCTGTGGGCTCAGGGGCCTCAAGGGAAGAGCAGGAGACCTCCCTGAAGTTCCCCGGGAGGTTTAAGTCACTTGGGCAGAAGGTGATGCCCTGGCTCTGCAGTGAGGGCAATGCAGCACCATGCCTGTGACCCCCAAGTGCCACACCATGTGCTGGGTTGTGCCTGTGGGCTGAGTGCAGCACCCTTGGCATTTACAGAACTGGTGCAGCTGGAGAGACCTCTGAGGGCATGGAGGTGTTCAAGGCCAGGTCGGGTGAGGCTTTGAGCATCCTGAGCTAGTGGGAGAGGTCCCTGCACATGGCAGGGGGTGGAACTGGATGGTCTCAAAGGTCTTTTCCAGTCCAACCCAGTCCATGATCTTTGAGGTCCCTTCCATCCCACCCCACCCCATGACTCTGATCTGGTCTGAGCAGTTCCTAGGGCTCCTGTGCTGAGCTGTGCACCAGGCTGGCACACAGCTGGGTGACCTGGGAGCAGAGGGGCAGGATGCATCCTTGTGGCACTCTGCTGCAGCTCCATGTTCACGGATTCATGGAACGGTTTGGGTTGGAGCAGCCCAATCCACAACCATCAGCACACCTCCACTTGTGCCCATGGGCACAGGGTTACCTCTTTCCCCTCCAGCTCCTCCCTGCCTCTGAAGCAGGTCCCAGCAGAGAGCTTCCCTTGGCCTTGGCGAGCTGGGATGGATTCTGGCCACGAGCTGCAGACGTTCACCAGCTCTGGGGCTGCTGCTGCTGCTGCTTTGGGGCTGGAGGTGCTCAGCACCTGCCGGTGGCCAGCAGCTCAGCCCAGCTATTAGAGGGAGGAGCTGACAGGGGCTGGTGCACTCCTAACCCAGATCCTCATGGAAAATGGAATTGCTGTGCTCCATCAGCTGCTGGCTCCAGCCCTGGCCTGGGCAGTCCCCAGGCTTGGGAGGGAGTCTGCAGGAGTGAGTTAATTCTCGTCTGCATGCTTAATTGGGGAGAGCAAAGCCTTTGAGGACACTTTGTTGGCCTTTGTTTCCCTTCACTGCTGTCTGGCTGAGCTCTGGAAGTCTGCTGAATCCTTCTGATCTCCTGGAGGCTCTCCCCAGCCAGAGTCCTCAGCTTTCTCCATCGCTCAGCTGCTGTCATCCCTGGAGGAGTGGCACTGTCCTGGCCTCCTGCTGCTGCAGCCCTGACTCATCCCAGAGGGAATCCCTGAAGAGGGATCCAATCAATCCTTCAGCTGGCAGGCTGCAGCTCAGGGCCTGCAGCTTAACCCATCCCTGCCTGCTTCCGAGCCAAGAAGCAGAGCAAAAGGGACTCTGCACCCCTGCAGCCTCGGGAGAAGGCAGCTGAGGGGTGAGGATGAAGCAAGGCAGCTCTGAAAGCAGCTCTGAGAGGAGGCTACACTGACTCACAGGCTGCAGCAGGCTGGAAGGAACCCTCCAAGGGCATCTCCTGCACTCAGCAGGGACACCTCCAGCTGCAGCAGGCTGCCCAGGGCCACATCCAGGAGTTGTGGGTATGGCTTCCTGGCCTGCTCTGGAACGCTGTAGGGCTGGCCAAGATGGGCTGAGCTTTAGAGAGAGGCTTGCACCAAGGTCTGCAGATCTGAGGTCTGAAGGAGTCCAAGATCTGAGATCTGAAGGGGCTCATCTGCCCTGAAAATGTCTCCTTGCTCCACCATTGCTCCTTGCTGCTGTAGCTGGGGTGAGGTTGGCACTGCCAAGTAGCTGAGACATTTCTGATGTTCCTGGATTTGGCCAAGCCCAGAGGTGGCTCAGAGATGAGGCTGAATGGACCTGGCCTCTTGGTTCCCAGCAAGCTGCCACCTCTGAGGGCAGAACTTTGGTGTCCTGTGGTCAGTGCTCTCTGAGCTGAGCCTCCACAGGTGCTGCTGGAGCTTGGCAGCCCTCAGTTGGCTTCGGTGCCTGCTGGGCAGAGCTCAGGGCCAGGCTTGTGAAGACCCAAGGCAGTGGCACCCAGCTTGGCTATAGGGAGGGTTGGCTACCTGTGTGAAGGTGCCTCGGGTGCAGGTGCCCCAGGTGGATGCTTTGTTTAGCTCCAGGAGATCCTGCAGAGGCTGTGGCCCAGGCAGGGTCAGGAGCAGATGCTGGGTGCCCTGTGGCCACCTGGGCCTCTGGGTTGGGCTGAGCTGGGCTCTGAGGCTGCTGTGATGTGCTGGGCTGGGGGTGCTGGATGGCTGAGCGCTGGCAGGGCTCCAACTGGCAAGGGATGCCAGGTGCTCCGAGATCTTTCCGTGGGCAGCAGGGGTCACGTTTCACACCGCTGCTCGGGCTGCAGCTCCCAGCACAGATCAGCGAGTGGCAGGGATCAGACAGTGCCCCTGTGCCCCAGCTGAGGACACTGCTTCCAGCTGGCAGCGCAGAGGTTCCACTCTGACTCAAGCCCCTGAGCTCAGAGCCGTGGAAAGGAGGTGACTGGAAACTGCACCGGTGCCAGGCTGGGAGCAGGGGCTGCACGTGGAGGGCACCTGCGTCTGCTTCCCAGGGAGGCTTCCTGGCCCTGGCCCAGGAACAGCTCCTTGGGCAAAGAGGGTCAGCATGGAGGGGTCAGCTGAGGGGGAACCCTCCCAGGGGCAGGCAGGAGCCTGGGGGGCTGGCAGGAAAGGCCAGCAGGGTTCATCTTCTCCTGGCTGCTGGCTCTGGGCAGTGGTGAGGACAGAGTGGGGCAGCCATGGCATGGGGGGCTGCCAGCAGCAGGCAGACCAGAGCAAGGGCTGGCAGCCACAGGCAGCTCTGGTGGGCAGCAGGAGGAGGGTGGAGTCACCATGTGGGCTCTAGGTAAAGGTCACTTGGGGGGTCTCAATTAACCCTGTGGGTTTGTGCTGATGATGGAAGCTGTGCCCAAGTGCCTGGAGCTGGTCCCTTCCTGGCCCTGGCAGGCTCCGTGGCCTCCAGCAGTTGCGTCTGCTCACTCAGGAGGTTGTCTTTGGACTTGCAGAACTAGCACAAGGTGTCAGAGGCCCTCAGCTGCTGCTCCAGCAGGACCTTCTGTCCTGGGAGCTGAGCCTAAGGAGGCCCTCAGGGCCTGCAGGCAGAGCAGTGCAGTGGGCAGGCCCTGGCTGGCTGCTATCTGGCTGCCCCTGCTCGACGGGAGGTGAGATGGAGAAGCTCTTGGGTGGAGATGGAGACAGGCAGGTGCCAGCAGCTGCTGCCATGGGCAAGCCAGGCTGCCCCTGAGGAGGGGCACTTACGACCAAGGAGAGGGAGAGCAGGGTGGTGAGGGACCAAGGCAAAGCTTGAACCCTCCTGGACCACTTCCTCCCTCCCCAATCCCTCTCCACCACTCCAGTCCCAGCTTCTACCTCCTGCCCCTGGCTGGCACAGAGAGATGGGGAACAGGGGCTGGGGACAGTCCAGAATGACTCTTGCCCTAGGGGGGGTCCTTCACAGGAGGCAGCCTCCATAAGCTGCTCCAAGGAGGAATCCCCTCCACAGGACCAGCCCCTCAGGAGCAGGTTGCTCCAGGATGGGTCCTACACAGGTGCTACCAGAACATCTCCTGCTGCCTGGCTCCCGCTGCCAGGGCCACAGCTCTGCACCAGCTGCAGGTGGTGATGTGCTCTGGCTGTCCCCATGGGCTGCAGGTGCTGACCTGCTCTGGGCTGGTTGTCCCCATGGGCTGCAGGTGGGGACTGCTGCCTGCCAGGGATGGGCAACAAAGCTGTGGGAGAAGGCTTTGGGGCAGGGCAGCAGGCTGGGAGGAGGGCAGAGGAACAGCTGGGGGCCTTCTGGTGAGGCCACATCTGGAGTAGTGTGCCCAGAAGCGTGTGGCCATGGCACATGGGGGCAGGGTTTGATGGCCATGGTTGGACTGGATGATCTTGGAGGTCATGGCCATGGCTCTTTGAGACAGGGTTTGGTGGTGGGTGGTGGTGGTTGGACTGGGTGATCTCAGAGGCTTCTTCCAACCCAAACAGTCCCATGTGTGACTGTGCCAGGAGCACTCCCAGTATGAGCATCTCCCAGAGGCAGGGCTGCAGTGGTGCTCAGATGCTTCCCCTCCTGGGTTCCCAGGCTTGGGGAGTGCTGCTGCATCTTCTTTCCTTCTCTGTGTCCCACTGCTGGTCTGTAAGGAAGGCTCTGCTCAGGCTTTGACTCTTGGCAGCTTGTGAACTTCTGAAGGACACTTGAGGGTTGCAGCCTCACAGATTGCATCAGGCTGGAAGGGACCCTCCAAGGTCCGCTTGTCCTGCGCTCAGCAGGGACACCACCAACTAGGGCAGGCTCCCAGGGCCACATCCAGTCTGAATGTCTGCAGGGATGGAGCCTCCACCTTCCTACAGGACCCCTGCGGGCAGCTCTGAGGTGCCCCTGGAGCCTTCTCCTCTGCAGGCTGCACTCCCCCAGCTCCCTCAGCCTGTGCCCACAGCAGAGCTGCTCCAGCCCTGCCATCATCCTTGTGGCCTCCTCTGGCCTCTCTCCAGCAGCTCTGTGTCCTCCTGCTGGAGGCAGGATTGGAGGTGAGATCTGAGCAGAACAGAGCCAAGGGGCACAATGCCCTCTCTTGCCCTCTGCCCACACTCCTCTGGCTGCAGCCCAAACCTAAGCCTACCCTGCTCCAGTTTCAAACCATTGCCCCTCGTAAACTCAGCCCTGGAGACCCTGAGTGTTCTGTACCATCCTGCTGGAGAAGACAACAGCAAATCCTCCTGGGGAGGTCCCTAAAACTCTTGGTGTTGCTGTCCCAGGAGGAAGCTCCCCTCGCCCCCCTCCCCGCTCCGTGCCAGTCTGCAGTGCCAGCACTGCCCCAGGCTCACAGCTGCCCCTCAACTGCCTTTGCTGTGCTGGAAGAGGCCTCCACGGGGCCCTTTCCTGTGGAGATGCTGGAGCTGGGTGTGGTGGGGAAGCCATGGCTGAGTCAGGCTGCAGGGAATTCCCTGATGGATTGGGGTATTTTTACTCCTGGACTCTCTGCAGTTTCCTGTGGCCTGGCTGCTGGCAGCAGCCCTCCAAGGCACATTGGCCCCACGGCTGCTGCCTGCCCAGCCTGGGGAGTTCTCTGCAGAGAGGAAACCCACCCCAGCTGCCATGCTAGGCTCGTGTGCCCATCACCAGCCACCCCAGCTGCTCCGAGGGTCACAGCAACAGAACATGGCTGGAGGGGCTACTGGTGGGGTGCAGCCAGAGCAGGGGTGGCTGTGAACAGCAGGGATGGTGCTGGCGATGCCAGGGGCTGGCAATGCCAGGCTGCTTGTCCCAGCCTGGTGTCTTCAGCTGGGGGCACTGCTGGTGGCCACTGGGCAGTGCAGACAGCCTGAGGGAAGTGGGGAGAGCCACTGTCTCCCTCCTGCCTCTTTGGAGCAGGAGGCACTCAAGGGGCCTTCTTCCAGCCTATGGCACAGGTGCCCAGGTGAAACCTTGGCTTTGTCAGGTCAGCTGTAAGGGTGGGTAGACACTGGCACAGGCTGCCCAGGGAGGCTGTGGATGCTGCATCCCTGCAGGTGTCCAAGGCCAGGCTAGATGAGGCCTTGAGCAGCCTGTGCTGGTGGGAAGTGTCCCTGCCCGTGGCAGGAAGTTGGAGCTGGATGGTCACACAATCACAGAATGGGTTGGGTTGAGAAGGGACCTTAAAGCTCATCCAGTGCCAACCCCTGCCACGGACAGGGACACCTCCCACCAGCACAGGTTGCTCAAGGCCTCATCTAGCCTGGCCTTGGACACCTGCAGGGATGCAGCATCCACAGCCTCCCTGGGCAGCCTGTGCCCACAGGGAGCTTCTTCAGCCCTTGGACCCTCTCCAGCCCGAACGTCTGTCCCGGCAGCAGCCTTCCCTCCCCGCTGCCCGCCCCGGTGCGCCCCTCCGGCACTGCCGCTGCGCCCCGCTCCACGCCCGCCCGGGCGGCGATTGCCGTCGGGGCCCGCACGGATGCTCTGCCGTGCAGCGGCGCTGGGCAGGCGGCCAGGGAGAGTTGCCTTGGGCTGCTGCCGCCGCTGCCGCTGCTGCTGCAGATGTGGCAGACGGGCAATGGAAACTTTTGTGCGCGGCAGCCCGCGGGCTCGGCAGGCAGGGCGCAGGCGGCCGCCGGCATCCCGCCC
>WBNM01034937.1:29203-73895 GCA_013399055.1 Ramphastos sulfuratus | reverse complement strand
GCTCAGCGCTGCCTGGCGCGGGGGCTTGGGCGCTGCGGGGCTGCCGCTGGTGCTGCCGCGGCTCGCGTCCGGCCCTCTGCGTGTGGCTCTCTTTGTGGCTGGCTCGGCCCGAGGTGCGCAGCCCTGCAAAACATGTTTACGGGGCAGGCTGACGTAGGGCTCTAAGGTTTCCCTGCTGGAGCTGCGCCCGGGCCCTGGGCGTTGAGATTTCCCTCTTGGTTCTCCAGACGTAATGTGAGGAGTTGGCTTTTTTTTGTTGTTGTTTTTTTTTTTTCTCCTTTTTTTTTTCCCTTGGGTTTTTGGTGGTTTTTTGAGGTTTGGTTTGGTTTGGGTTTTTTGTGGGTTTTGTTTGTTTGTTTGTTTGGGGTTTTGTTTCGGTTTTTTTTCGGTGTCTGTTGCTCCATAACAACTTTTCCTGCCCGTGTTTGTGTTAAGTGGAATGTCCCTAGCCGTTAATGCCTTGTCTGTTCCCTGCTTCCCGCTCCCCCTAGCAGCCGCGGTCTGGACAGTCTCAAGAGGCTTCCTTTGGAGTGAAACCCTTTATTGTTCTGGCTCGGCTGCCAAAGGCTGAGCCACGGCTCTGGGTTTTTCTTCTCCTGGTAGTGGAGATTCTGCTATTTCTGGACCCAAAAAAAAAGAAAAAAAAAAAACAACTCCCTTTTTGTCAGGGTGAGTGGCTCAGGAGTGGGTGAGGGCTGAAGTGATTGACAGCTGAGCTGGAGGTGGAGCTGGTTGAGGTTTTTTATTGAAGGATCAGCAGGAAATAAAAAACAGAAACCTGAATCCAGATCATTCATCTTGCAAAGCAGAAATTAAACAGCTGAAAAGAAAGGAAAAAAAAAAAAAAGCCCCAAAGCCCCGAAGTTCTGCTAATCCACTTAAAGAGGCAGACTGAGCCCGGGGTAAGGACCAGTCTGGACTCCCAGACAGCCCCCAGCAAGCGCTGACCCGGCAGAGGCTCCTCCCGGCTGCGGAGGGGGACTCCTGGCTCTGCTCTTCCGCACCGAATGCGTTCCCTGGGGGCAGTGCGAGGAGGAAAGGCTCCAGGGGCAGGTCCTGGAGATCGGGTCCCAGGCAGGGGATGGGTCCTGGCTCGCTCAATCTCAGTCGGGGATTTTTTCACTCCTGACAGCATCTGTTGGATGCATTGTGGGGTGGCTGCCAGTCCTCCTGAGCGGTCTGGCTTGGTGCTGGCGCTCGCAGAAGACATCATTAAGGAGGCTTGAGCATGGTCTGGCTGCTTCTCCTCTCCCCCACCCCAGCAGAACGTGGCAGCACCACTGTAATGCTGCTTTTTTTTTTTTTTTTTTTTTTTTTTTTCCTTTTTTCCCCAGCATCACAATTTTCATTAAAGGTTAGGTCTGGTGAGTGTTGGTTGCAGCAGGAGCTGCCCAGCTCCAGGGGACTAATTCATACAACCAGACAATAGCCCAGCCTGGAGGGGAGCTCAGAGCTCATCTCCTCCGACCTCTTGCCACGGGGAGGGACCTCTCAGCTAGACTCAGCTGCCCAAGACCTCATCCAGCCTGGCCCTCAGCACCCCCAGGCAGGAGGCAGCCACAGCCTCCCTGGGCAGCCTGTGCCAGGCTCTCAGCACCCTCACCCTGCACAACTTCTGCCTCAGCTCCACTCTCAGCCTGCTCTGCCTCAGCTCCAAACCATTGCCCCTTGGCCTGCCTCAGACCCCCTCAGCACAAGTCCCTCTGCAGCCTTCCTGCAGGCTCCCTTCAGGCACTGGCAGCAGCTCTCAGCTCCCCCTGGAGCCTTCTCCTCTGCAGCCTGCACCCCCCCAGCTCCCTCAGCCTGTGCCCACAGCAGAGCTGCTCCAGCCCTGCCATCATCTTGGTGGCTTCCTCTGGCCTCTCTGCAGCAGCTCTGTGCCCTCCTGCTGCTGGGTCCAGCAGAGCTGAAGGCAGGACTGGAGGTGAGGTCTGAGCAGAGCAGAGTTTTTGTGCTGCCTCACAGTATCACCAAGGTTGGAAGAGACCTCAAAGATCATCAAGTCCAACCCTTTACTACAGACCTCAAGACTAGGTCATGGCACCAAGTGCCACGTCCAAACCCGCCTTGAACATCTCCAGGGATGGTGCCAAGAGTTGGGTTTGGGTTGGGCTTTGGCCTCCCCAGCAGTGGCAGGGGCAGTCCCTGCAGCCTTCCTGCCCTGGTGGGACAGCTGCACACAGAGATCTTATTTACGGACACTGCTCATAAATCAGGCAGCTCCCAGTGCGTCACCTCCAGCTCCTGGCCGTGCTGGCAGAGGCAGAAGAAAAAGGGCATTCACTTTCTCTTCTCTTTTTTTCCCCTTGCCCAGAGCTGTTTTTGCAAGGCAGGCCCCAAGTGCAGGTGAGGAGGTTCCCAGCAGCTCCATCTCGGGTTTTGCCTGTCCTGCTGCTGCCACAGGCACACACAGAGGGGGCACAGCAAGTCTCAGGTGGCTAGCAGCTGACAGTGGTGCCACTTGTGCAGCTCCATGGGGCCCAACTTGTGGCCTTTCAGCACCTTGGTGTGTTTCCAGGCCTGCAGAATGGAAACTTTGTGTTGCAGGATTTTTGTTCTGATTGCTGCTGGGTTTGGGACCCCAGAAGGGGGAAAAGCCCTGGTTGGGCCACTCTGGGCACAGGAGGAATCAGGGAACTATTCTGGTTGGGAAGGAGGTCATGGATGTCCTCTCCCTGGAGGTGTCCAAGACCAGGTTGGATGAGACCTTGAGCAACCTGGGCTGCTGGAGGGTTGGAACTGGGTAGTCTTGAAGGTCCCTTCCAACCCAACCCTTTCTGTGCTCTTTCCAGTGTCTTCCATCCTAAAGCCACTCTGATTCTAGCATCTTTGAGGTCTCTTCCATGCCACACCTTGGCAGCAAGGCACTTGAGAGCTGCTTTCCATAGATTCACAGGTTGCATTGGGTTGGAAGGGACCTTCCAGGGTCATCTTGTCCAACCCTGCACCAGCAGGGACACCTCCAACTAGAGCAGACACTGCCCCTGCAGAGGGTCATAGATCGATTGGTAGGATGGGTTGGGTTGGAAGGGACCTTCAAGACCATCCAGTGCCAACCCCCTGCCATGGGCAGGAACACTCCCACCAGCCCAGGGTGCTCAAGGTCATATCCATCTGGGCCCTGGAACCCTCCAGGCAAGAGGCATCCATAGCCTCCCTGTGCCTCCAGGGTCTCACCACAGATGCCAGTGTCTCAGAGGGCCTTTGCTCAGGAGTTACTCTTTTGCAGGCTTGGGAGAGGGGAATCCAAAGGCCAGAATGTGAGCTCCTGTTTCTTTTGTCTCTTAGATGGTCACCACGTGTGGGAGATGGAAGCCAAAACCGACAGGGAGCTGTGCAAGCCAGTAAGTCTGCCTGAGGAATGTGAGCCTGGGGATGAAAAATGGAGCTGGGCTCCTCCAGCACCGCTCCTGAAGACTTTCCAAGGCCTTGGCACTCTCTGTCCTCACTGACACAGAACAAGTGCTGAGGCCTCCCCTCCTGGAAGCCTTTCCCTGGTGGGAGCGTGGGGCAGGCAGCCTGGGCTGGAAGCCATCCCAAGAAGTAGGAGAGGCCGTTTGGAAAATCTCCTGCATGAGCCAGGGTGGGCCAGCCCTGGCTGCTCCTCCTCTCTCTGGCTGGGTCGCCTCTCCCCTCTGCTCTCAGGCTGCTGCTGAGCCTTGTCCTTGGCTCTTCCTCCGGCAGAGGAGCTGAGTCCTGTCTCAGCCCCGTGCCGGGGGAGTGCTCAGCCATGGCCGTGGGGCTGGAAGCAGAGCCCCTGCTCTGCCTCTGCAGCAGCAGGCACCGGCTCGGGGACTGCAGGGCTGCTGAAGATGAGCAGGCCAACAGCTGAGGAGCTCAGCTGAGTGCAGGCCAAGATGGGCACTGCCTTTTGCTCTCACACAGGGTGCCCAGGCAGGTTCTGATGGCACCGTGCAGTTGTGCCAGCTGATGTCCATGAGGCGCCCCTTAGCCTTCTGCTTTCTGATAGTGGAACATCTTCTCCGTGCCCTCCAGCCTGCAGGGTCTGCCACCTGCATGCTGGCAGTTACCTGAGGTGCTGGGTGGCAGTGGAGCTATCTCAGTGCCCCTCTGCCTGTCCTGGTTCTGCTTTCCAAGGAGCTTGTGTCAGGGTAAGAGGTCCTGGAGCTGCCCTGCAGCTGAGCTCTGTCAGAGCCCACATTTTGATGGTGCTCCCAGGGAGAGCCTTGTCCGTGCCCAGCCTGTGTGTGGTGCCCAGAGGTGAGGGCTGGTGGCTTGGCAAAGACCTCAGCTCTGCTAACTCCTTACTTCTGGGGTCCTTGGGAGTGCCGGGAGGAGATCCTTGTCCACACAGGCCAGCACTGACCTGCAGCTGCTGCAGAGCTGCCTCAGCCCTGCCCTGACCTGCTGCTGTGCTGTTGGCTTGCAGAACTCCCTGGTGGTGGAGATCCCTCCCTTCCGCAACCAGCGCATCTCCAGCCCCGTCCAGGTCAACTTCTATGTCTGCAACGGGAAGAGGAAGAGGAGCCAGTACCAGCTCTTCACCTACCTTCCTGCCAGTGGTAACCAACCCTCTGCCTGCTCGCTGCTGGCAAACAGGAGAGAGAGAGGAGTGCTGGGGGAGGAGGCTCTTGGCAGCCTCTGGGGCACAGCTTGTGCTGGAAAGGGGAGTGAGGAGCAGATGGTGAGAGTCACCCTCCTGCTGCTCAGTCAACCCTCTGCAGGCCGTTGTCCTCCTGCTTGGGTGGCAGAGAGCTGTTGGCACAAGGGCTGTTGGGGGTTCCCTTGCTTGGGTGGCAGAGAGCTGTTGGCACAAAGGCTGTTGGGGGTTCCCTTGATCGGGTGGCAGAGAGCTGTTGGCACAAGGGCTGTTGGGGGTTCCCTTGCTTGGGTGGCAGAGAGCTGTTGGCACAAAGGCTGTTGGAGTTTTTCTTGATCGGGTGGCAGAGAGCTGTTGGCACAAGGGCTGTTGGGGGTTCCCTTGATCGGGTGGCAGAGAGCTATTGGGACAGGGTGAGGAGCAGTGGTTCTAGACTGGAGCAGGGTAGGTTTAGATTGGCCATAAGGAGGAAGTTCTTTGCTGTGAGGCTGCTGGAACCCTGCAGCAGGTTGCCCAGGGAGGCAGTGGAGGCTCCATCTCTGGAGATGTTCAAGGATGGGGCTGTGAGCAGCCTGCTCTAGTGGAGGATGGACCTGGGCTGGGTGGGCTCTGGGGGTCCCTTCCAACCCAGCCCCTTCTATGATTCTGTCACTTTTGGGTTTTCTCTTGCCTTGGTGGCAGAGAGCTGCTGGCACCAGGACTCTGCTCTGGGGAGCTGAAGAGCCCCAGCACAAGCTGACCAATTGTGCCCACTCCCTGCTAAGCTGCTGCCAACCCTCAGCCTGGGATTGGTGGACCCTTTGTGCACTTGAGCGATCTTTAAGTGCCAGTGTGATCTGGGAGGGATTCTCCTGCTGCTCCTCCTGCACTTTGCAGGGTGAAAATCGTGCTGCAGGCTCCTGGGGAGTGGTGGAAATGTGGGTGGAGGTCAGAGGGCTTCCTGCAAAGGACTCCGTGGGTAGGAGGTGCTCAGGAAGATGTGTGCCAGGTGTCACTGGAAGCTCAGGTTGGTGGCAGTGAGGTCACCTGGAATGCCAGGCAGCCTTGTACAAAGATGTTCACTAAAGTCAGATGTTGTTGATCTGTTGTTTTGGTGCAACTGAAATGGACTTTTTCTTGAGGATCCTTTTCTTGGGGTCAAGTAGGAAAAAAAGTTCAGGGGAGGTTGGTTTGCTGTTGTGGAAGGAAGAAAGAGTGGGAGAGGTGAGGAGGCTGAGGTGGGTTTGTGGCTGCCCCACAGCGCAGTACTCGAGCCCTGTCCCACTGCCTTGCAGAGGCTGCCCAGCCTGGGCCTGTGCCAGTGACATCCCAGGAAGTCCTTGCCCCCGAGCTGGCATTGCAGCTGAGGGCAGAGGCAGCCTGGGCCGGGCAGGCTGCAGCTGCTGGCAAGGTGCAGGACAGCTCTGCCGTGCTCAGCCTGCCCCGCATAAGCCTCGGCCCCGGGCACCTCTGGCTGCAGTAAGAGGCTCCTGGGAGCAACTCTGGTTCTTGCCCTATGCATTGCAGCAGCACCCACCTGTGGCAGAGGCCAGCAGGCATCACCCTGCCACCAGGGCACCCTCAGAGGACTCCCAGCGGCAGGCCTGGGGATGCTGAGCAGCAGCTTTGGTCTCCACATCACAGTCAGCCTTGGTTTGCCTTCTGCTCACCACCTGCACTGCTGCGGAGCTGCGTTCTGCTGCTGCCACTCAGAGGGCAGAGGCTTGGCTGTGGGGAGATGGAGACAGCTGCCAAGCCACAGGACACAGAGGGCCCAGCTGTGCCCTGGGACAGGCGGCACAGGACCCAGCTGTGCTCTGGGACAGGCGGCACAGGACCCAGCTGTTCTCTGTGCCAGGCGGCAGAGGACCCATCTGTTCTCTGTGCCAGGTGGCACAGAACCCAGCTGTGCCCTGGGACAGGTGGCACAGGAACCAGCTGTGCCCTGGGACAGGCGGCACAGGACCCAGCTGTGCCCTGTGCCAGGTGGCACAGGAACCAGCTGTGCCCTGGGACAGGCGGCAGAGAACCCAGCTGTGCTCTGGGACAGGCGGCAGAGAACCCAGCTATTCTCTGTGCCAGGTGGCAGAGGACCCAGCTGTGCCCTGGGACAGGCGGCAGAGAACCCAGCTGTGCTCTGTGTCAGGTGGCAGAGGACCCAGCTGTGCTCTGGGACAGGCGGCAGAGAACCCAGCTGTGCTCTGGGACAGGCGGCACAGAACCCAGCTGTGCTCTGGGACAGGCGGCAGAGAACCCAGCTATTCTCTGTGCCAGGTGGCAGAGGACCCAGCTGTGCCCTGTGCCAGGTGGCAGAGGACCCAACTGTGCCCTGTGCCCTGGGACAGGCGGCACAGGACCCAGCTGTGCCCTGGGACAGGCGGCACAGGACCCATCTCTAGGACAGCTGAAAGGGAAGGCGACCAGAAGTGAAAGAGCAGGGCAGGGTGGAGGGCAGCAGATGTCCATGGTGAGCATGGCACCATCCATGCCCCTTTGGTTGGCCACTCCTCATCCTCTTGCTAGGGGCACCCAGGTGCCTGGAGAACATCTCAGAGGCCTTGCAAGCAGAGCACAGGTGGGGGTGGAGGTGCTCCTGCAGGCATCAGCAATGTCATGGAGTGGATTGGCTTGGAAAGGACCTGGAGGATCATCTCATTCCAGCCTCACCCACAGATGCCCATGGCAGGGCAGCTTGGAAGGAGGTGATCACCAAGGCCCTTTCCAAGTCAACTCATTCCATGGAAGAACTTCCACCAGATTTGCTCGAATTGTCCTCAGAAGCACCCAGGCAGAGTCTGCAGGGAAGCTCTTGGAGGCTGCTTTGGACCAAACCTGTGTCGTCTAGGACAGTTCTGCAGGTCTGCAGCCCCACACAGAGGGTCCTCTCTAGCACCCCACAGAGCCTCCATGCCAGCCCCACACAGAGGGACCTCTCCAGCCCCCCACAGAAGGTCCACGCCAGCCCCACACAGAGGGTCCTCTCCAGCCCCCCACAGAAGGTCCATGCCAGCCCCACGCAGAGGGTCCTCTCCAGCCCCCCACAGAAGGTCCATGCCAGCCCCACACAGAGGGTCCATTGTCCTCCCCTCAGTATGATGTCACAGCCTTGGTCTGAGTCAGAAGCTTTGATTTGTAGCCCTGGGGCTGCTGCCAGCAAGGAGCTGCTCAGGAGTTAGTGCTCAGCTAGGTGAGATCATGAGGGGAGCCCAGGGGTCGAGTATCCTGGGGCAACCATGGCACAGCAGGCAGCACGGCTGGATTGGCAGCCATGGCACAGCAGGCAGCACGGCTGGATTGGCAGCCATGGCACAGCAGGCAGCACTCTGGTGTAGGAGGGAAGGGCAGTGTGAAAAGAACTCCTTGGCTTGAGGAAGGGTCTCTGTGACTCTATGGTCTGTGAGGTCCCTCCCAACCCAACCCCTTCCAGGATCCTATGAACTGGGGATCCCAGAGAGCTGGCTGCAGCCTGCTGCCCATTTCAGCCTCATGCCCTGCCAGTGGAGGTGCAGCAGAGGCAGGCAAAGGCTGACTCAGTCAGAGGCTTCACTGCTTCACTGCTGCAGAAGGTTCCTCACGGCTGGGAGCGCCTTGGCCGCAGCAGCCCTTGGAGCTTTGTGATGCCCTCCGCAAGCTCCAGCTCCAGGCCACTGGCAGTACTGTAGCAGTGCAGGACCTGGATCCAAGTGGAAATTGCTGCTTTGGTTGCTCCAAGCCCAGGAGAGCCTTGGGTGCAGAGCTCCTGGCACAGCTCAGCTCCCGCCAGCAGCTCTGAGCGGCAGAGGAGCGCAGCAGCAGAGGGCCAAGGCAAACAAAGGCCTCTTCAGAGCTGGCACAGCTGAGGCTCGCTGCTGCTGCTGCTGACTCACTCCTGGTGCAGGGGGTTTGATTGTTTTCGCTTTTACGGGGTGAGAGAGCAGGCCCAGGACACGGAGAAGCTTGTTGGGGGCTGTTTGGTTTGCAGAGGGTGCCCAGGCAGGGCCCAGCTCCCGCAGCTCTGTGGGTCTCACACCACCGGCTCTGTGCTTTCTCCCCTGCTGCAGTTCCCATCATCAAAACCGAGCCCACGGATGACTATGAGCCCGCCGTGCCCTGTGGACCAATGACCCAAGGCTTAAGCCCTCTTTCCAAGCCCTACTACAGCCAGCAGCTGCTGCTGCCCCCCGAGCCCGGGCCGTGCCTGCTGGGCGGCTTTGCGCCCTGCCAGCAGCGCAGCTCCCTACTGCCGCCCGCGCCCAGCTCCAGCCCCAAGCTGCACGACCTCTCCTCCTCCTCCCCCTACAAGTGTGGCCCCAGCCCGGGCCACGGCCACCACCTCGGACTTCAGCAGCCCGCTGGAGGCGTCGCCACCATCCAGGAAGTGCCAAGGCCTCTGGTGGCACAGCCGAGCCCCCCCGAGCAGGCATCTCACGGCATGCTGCAGCCGCAGGTGAGTCACCGAATGAGCAGTAGCTGTCCCCTGGGCCACCAGCAAACACTCTGCCCCAGCAGTCCCTCTTCTCCAGTTCCACCTCTCGCCCGAGAGCCAACCTCTCTGCAGCCCTGCAGCCCAGCTCACTGCTCCTCCGTAACGGGTCACCAGCAGCAGCTCCTGCCGAAGGTTCAGAGGAGGGAGGCTCCACCCAGCCAAGCACTGGCAGTGCCAGAGGGGCACGAGGGAAGTAATCATAGCCTGGCCCCAATCCCTGTAACCATCAAGAGAGAGCCTGAGGAGTTGGACCAGATGTACCTGGATGATGGTAAGTCCTCCACAGCCTAGGTTTGCCTTCCACCCTCCCGCTCTGTCAGGCGGCTCCACCGCCCCTCATCCTCTTGAATCCCACTAGGGAAAGGGGCCAGGGGCAGCCTACTGGAGAAGGGTTCCAGGGACAGCCTGCTGGGGAAGGGCTCCAGGGACAGCCTGGTGGGGAAAAGGGTCCAGGGACAGCCTGGTGGGGAAGAGGTCCAGGGACAGCCTGGTGGGGAAAGGGGCCAGGGACAGCCTGGTGGGGGAAAGGGGCCAGGGACAGCCTGGTGGGGGAAGGGGACCAGGGACAGCCTGGTGGAAATTGTGGACTTGTGCTTGGGCTGTGTCCAACACAGTGAGGGCCTCCTTAATTCTGTGTGAGGTGATGGAGTCATGTTGGGGGTTGGCCAAGGTGGCCTCTGAGCGAGGGTCTCTTCCTGATGGAGCCATGCTGGGGGTTGGCCAAGGTGGCCTCTGAGTGAGAGTCTCTTCCTGATGGAGCCATGCTGGGGGTTGGCCAAGGTGGCCTCTGAGTGAGGGTCTCTTCCAACCCTGTGCAATCTGGCTGCCATCTGAGCATCAGAGGGTGGTGAGCATGCAACTGGCTGTAGGAGCAGGAGCTGTGGTGCCTTCACTTCTCACCATTCATCTCACCTCCTCCCTCACTGGAGGTGTTCAGGGCCAGGATGGATGAAGCCTGGAGCAACCTGGGCTAGTAGAAAGTGGCCCTGTCCGTGGCAGGGGTTGGGACTGGATGAGCTGGAAGGTCCCTTCCAACCCAACGCATTCCATGACCCTGGCAGTGTAACTCCTCAGGCTGGTGCCCTCTGGTGACTTTCCCATCCTTGCTGTGCCCTTGGCTTTCCTTTCTGTGTCTGTGCTGTCCCTGCCCTGCTGGCAGGTGGAGATGGTGAGATGGACCTGTTAGGCTCTGGATCCCAAAGCTCAAGAGTCAGAGCCAGTGAGAGGGACATGATGGGCTGTGTGTGGCTGTCCTCAGCTCACTCAGCAGCAGGTGTCTGCCTGCAGCAGCTGAGCTTCCTGCCACTGGCTCTGCTTGGAGGGTGGCACCAGCTGGTGCCAAGGAATGTCTGTGTGGGGTTGTCCTTCAGAGAGAGCATGCAGGTGGCTCAGTGCCCTCCCTGCCTTTGAAAACAGAACATGCTGGGGTTTGGGTGGGGGTGGAGCAGCCTTTGGCTTTCTAACTGCAGGAGAATGGTTCCTCTCCACAGAGGGGGGGGTGGTGGCATGGTGGGCAGGGCTGAGGAGCTTCTCCTGGCTGGGAGCTCCCAGCTCTGCACAACAAATCTGGTGACAAGGTCCTCTGCATTGGCTCTTCTGCAAGGAGCAAGGCCTCAGCAAACCAGGGCCACGAGCCATGCCCAGACCTGGGGGTTGAGAAGCACCAGAAGGTATCAGAGAACCACAGAGTTGTTGGGGCTGAAGAAGACCTCATTGAGTTCAACCATAACCCAGCACCACCTACTGCTCTCACACGTGGCCTAGTGGGCATGAGGTGCTGGGTAGAAGGTTGGAGCTGATGACCTTGGAGATCCTTTTCAACCTCAATGATTCCATGGCCTAGTGGGCATGGAGCTGTTGGGTAGAAGGTTGGAACTGATGACCCTGGAGGTCATTCCCAGCCTCCATGACTCTATGGCCCAACCTTAACGAAAATGTGATTCTGTGGTCCAGTGGCCATGGAGGTGTTGGGTAGGAGGTTGGACTGGGTGAACCTGGAGGGCTCTTGCAACCTTAATGGATCTAAGAGAACGTGTTGGGGTTTCAGCTTCCTTGTAGCCTCCCCTGGACTCTCCAGCAGGTTCCTGTGTCTCTTGAACTGGGAGCCCAGAACTGGACACAGCTCCAGATCTGCAGAGCAGAGGGGGAGAAGAACCCTCCTCAACCTTCTGGCCACACTCTTCTCAATGTGCCCCAGGAGACCACTGATCCTCTTGGCCACAAGGACCCCTTGCTGTCCTGTGGAGAACTTGCTGCCCACCAGGGCTCCAAGGTCCTTCTCCATGGAGCTGCTCCCCAGCAGGTCACCCCTCAGCCATCCTGGGTCAGGGCTTGTTCCTGCCCAGGGGCAGGGCAGAACCAGGGGCACAGAACAGCAGGGGTTGGAAGGAACCTCTGGAGATCATCCGGTCCAGCCCCTGAGGTTCCTGGGGAGCCTCATGAGCAGATCTTCCCTGAGAGCAAAGCAGCATCGTGGAGGACTCTTTCCTCAAGCTGCGCTTGAGTGTTGAAGCTGAGGAAGCCCTTGGCTGCCTCAGGCTGTGCCTGGATGCTGCTGTCAGCTCCTGAGCTGCTGAAGCAGGCAGTGGGGCAGGGCTGCAGCCCCTGGTGAGGAAGCTGCTGTCCAGAGCCCTGCCTAGCACACCAGCAGCTGGCAGACATCTCCTGGACGAAGTGCTGTGGATCCATTCATCCTCCTCTCCAGTCAGGCAGCTTCAGGAGGAGCTTTCCCCTGCTCTGGCCTGAATCAGATCCATAAATCCCAGTGCAGGGAGCTGGAAGCACACAGGTCCTGGAGGGAGGTGTCCCACGCTCGCTCTGCAGCTAGCAGAAAGGACCAGGTCCCCCTCCTCCTCCTCCCCACCTCCTGCAGGACAAGGAAGCCTTTGTTCTGCTGCTGGGCTCGGCACAGCTGGGGCTGCCCAGCAGCTTTGATTTCCCCCTAACAGAGCTCCCGGAAAAGGGAAATTGGGAGCTCGAAGCCCCCCAGTAAGTGGCAAACCTGCAGGTGAGCTGTGGCCAGAGGGTGCCAGTAGCCTGCCCAGCCCAGCTGCTGCCAGCCACAGCCTGCTCGCAGCACAGCCCCCGCAGGAGCTGGAGCTTCTGTAAGCTGAGCTCTGGCTGCCAGCCCTGCCGGGGGGGGGGGGGCTGGGGGCAGCCTGCCAGCTCCATCCATCTCCTGCTCGCTTCATACAGCAGCTTCTGTCTGCCCCCAGACCAGATGTGCTGGGCTGCAGTGCTGGGGGGAGAGGCTTTGTGCGCACAGGAGCCCCAGGGGCACAAACAGCCTGCAGTGCAGCCTCTGCCGCCTGCTGCTGCTGCTGCTGCTCAGGGCTGCCTGCTGCTGCTGCTCAGGGCTGCCTGCTGCTGCCTGCTGCTGCTGCTCAGGGCTGCCTGCTGCTGCCTGCTGCTGCTTGCTGCTGCTGCTGCTCAGGGCTGCCTGCTGCTGCCTGCTGCTGCTCAGGGCTCTGCCTCCTGCTGCTGCTGCTGCTGCTCAGGGCTCTGCCTGCTGCTCCTGCTTCCATGTCAGCCCTGCTTCCATACAGCTCCTGCTTCCATGTCACCATTTCAGCAGAGGCAAAAGCAGCTCTCGCTGGAGGCACCAAGTTTAGTCTGCTGTTGGCACAACTCTGCCTGCAAAAGCCTCCTGAGAGATGCTTCCAGCAGTCTTAGATGTCCCAGGGACAACACAGAGGGAGTCTGCAAAGTCCAGCAAGCCTTTGTGTGCTCCGGGGTGGCTTGGCACAGCCTTGGCCTCCAGCCTGCTCTGGGACAGCCTTCCCTGCCTACAGCCTGCTTTGGGACAGCCTTCCCTGCCTACAGCCTGCTTTGGGACAGCCTTTCCCTGCCTACAGCCTTTCCCTGCCTACAGCCTGCTCTGGGACAGCCTTTCTCTGCCTCCAGCCCTGTCTGTAGCCTGGCCAAGCCCTGCCGCTCTGGGAGCAAAGGAGGAGCTTTGCTCACGGAAAGTCTGAGCTCCTCTGGCCTGGTGCCCCAAGCCCAGACCCCTGCTGGTCTCCAGCCATGACTAAGGTGTCCAGGCTGCTGTGCTCAGACCTGCTGAGCCCTTACCCCTGGGGCTGGAGTGGTGCCCTCAGGCCAGACACTCAGAGCTGGGCTGCAGGGGTCTCCTGCTGCAGGACCCACACACCCACCACAGCAGGTTCTGCTCCCGCCAGCAGCTTTGGGCCTCCCTGGAGGTCCAGCAGGAGAAAGAGCCCAGCTGGTCAGGCTGGGGGTCCCTGCTGGGGGTCCCCAGTGGCAGGGGCGTGGCTGCCCACGGAGCAGAGCTGTGCCTCTCCCTTCACCTAGCAGTGAGCTTGGGCATCTCCAGCTTCAGGTGGCACTGCTGTGCTTGCTCAGAGTGCTCTCTCCCCCTTCTCTTCCTCACCCTTCTTTTATACCCCTTTTATACCTCTTTCCTTTTCTTCCCCCCTCTCCCCTTTTGCTCTCACCCTTTCCCACCCTGTTTCTGAGGGAGTACGGGGGCTCTGAAGAGCTCTGGAGCTGCTTCCTTGCTCCATTTTGGCCCCAGAGCATGGAAATCACTGCCAGGCTCAGCTGAGGGTCCTGCCTCCAGCCTCCATCCTACACCTTGCCCCATTTCTGCCTTGCCAGTGCCAGGCAGTTCCATACCCACACGCAGCCCTTTCCCCTTTTCTTCCAGAACTGCTCTCTGCTCAGATTCTCTTCTCCCTTTTCCTGTCTTTTCCACCCTTCTCTCCTTTCTTTCAAGCCTCCTTCCACTCTCCAGGGCACCACCAGCTGCTTCCCAGCCCTGCTGCAAGGCTCAGGCACTGAAATGCCACTTTGTAGTATTTTTTCACCCAGAATCAATGTTTGTACCCACAGGGACCTGCTGGCACCTGAGCCACTCACCCAGAGCCTCCTGGCAGGCCCCCAGGACAGCTCAGCCGAGGGCTGCAGTGGTCTCTGGGCTTGCAAACCAGGCACTGACAGAGAGAAACCCTCCAAGAGGGCAGAAATTCTTCACAGGCAGGCTAAGGAGACTGCAACTGCTGCCCCCAGGGAGCTTCTGCTGCTGCCCCCAGGGAGCTTCTGCTGCTGCCCCCAGGGAGCTTCTGCTGCTGCCCCCAGGAAGCTCCTTCTGTCCCCCCAGGAAACTTCTTCTGGCACCAGGAAATTTCTGCCCCCCAGGAAGCTGCTTCTGGCCCCAGGCAGCAGGTTGCATGGCCAGGCCCTGCCCTCGTGTAGCAATTAGCTAAGAGTGATGTGGACCTTCTTGAACAGCCCAGGGATCTGGGCAGTTCTGCAGCCCTCAGCACCCATCCAGGCCAGAGAGTGATGAGACTGAGAGCAGCCCTGCAGAGAAGGACTTGGGGGTGCTGGGCAGGGAGAGGCTGGGCAGGAGCCAGCAGTGGGCACTGGCAGCACAGAAGGCCAAGGGCAGCCTGGGCTGCACCCAAAGCAGTGTGGGCAGAGCTGGAGAGAGGAGATCCTGCCCCTCTGCTCTGCTCTGGGCAGAGCTCAGCTGCAGGGCTGGGGCCAGCTGTGGGGCCCTCAGCACAGCAAGGACCTGGAGCTGCAGGAGAGGGGCCAGAGGAGGCCACCAAGGTGAGCAGGGGGCTGGAGAACCTCTGCCATGGGCACAGGCTGAGGGAGCTGGGGGGGTGCAGCCTGCAGAGAAGGCTCCAGGCAGAGCTCAGAGCTGCCTGCCAGGGCCTGAAGGGGCTGCAGGAAGGCTGCAGAGGGACTGTGCCCAAAGGGCTGCAGGGACAGGATGAGGGCAATGGTTTGGAGTGAGAGCAGAGCAGGCTGAGACTGGCTGTGAGGAACAAGTCCTGCAGCAGGAGGCTGCTGGAACACTCCAGCAGGTTGCCCAGGGAGGTGGCTGAGGCTCCATGGCTGCAGATGTTCAAGGTGAGGCTGGAGAGAGCTGTGAGCAACCTGCTCTAGGGGAGGATGTCCTGCACTGGGTGGGCTCTGCAGGTCCCTTCCAGCCCAACACATTCCATGGTTTTATTCCCTCTCTGGCAATCAGGACAGGAGATGAAATCTGGGGAATGGGCTCCACAAAGTTGCTGATTTCCCAGCAACCAAACCCTGCTCTGCAGGAGCAGAAGCTCTGGGAACTGCTCCTCAGCAAACCTCAGCCTGGGCTGCAGAGCCAGGACAAGCTGGGGGTGGGGGCTAAATATCTTAATCCTGGGGTGCAGGGAGAGGAGGAACTAGAGGTCCTAAATCTGAATTTTGGGGTGCAGAGAGAGGAGGCTTTGGGGACTTTTTGCCCAAATAACTTCAGCCTTGGCAGTGCTGAGTGGCACTCAGCCTTTGAGTCCCTCTGTGTCCCCCAGGGGTGCTCTCTGGAGCTGTGTGCTGACCTGGCCAGCCCTTGGCACTCAGGAGCTGCAGTGAAGGGCTGCTGATCTGTGAGGGGTTTCAGTGTTTGGGGGAGCTTCTGATATTTAGGGTACTTAGAAGAGTCTCTGATACTTAGGATGTTCAATGTAGTCTGTAGTGTCTAGGAGACCTTCTGATATTTAGGGTACTTAGGAGAGTTTCTGCCTTCTGCTTTTACAGAAATTCAGCATTCACTTTGTGTTGTCAAGGTTGAGGGCTTGGGGTTCAATAATAGCAATAACAGTAATAATGCTTTTCAGTAGTTAAAGTCTTCTGTCTTGAGGCTGGAGCATTGCCTGAGCTTGGCCACTTTGCATCATCCTGGTGGTGATGACCTGCAGGTGAACCAGAGGGGAGTTGTGTTTTGAGAAGCCTTTTGGGGGCAGGGAGCCTCAGCTGAGGCAAGAGTCCTGTCTGTGGGGCAGGGAGCCTCAGCTGGGGAAGGAGCCTTGAGCAGGGCTGGGAAGAGCCAAGCAGCCACCACTGAGGCCAACCTGACCTGGAGCTGCTGGAGTTTGGGTTCCAGAGAGGCTGCAGCCTCTGCCCTGGAGCAGGCTGCCCAGAGGGGCTGTGGAGCCTCCTTGCCCGGAGACTTGCCAGCCCCACCTGGATGCATTCCTGTGTGCCCTGCCCTGGCAAGGGGCTGGCCTGGGTGTCATGCAGAGGTCCCCTCCAGCCCCATGGTTGTGTGGTGTTGGCAGCAGAGCTGTGCTCTGAAGCAAACAGAGCTTGTGCCTGGAGAAATGGTCGAGGGTCTGGGAAAGCCAGCCTGTGCTGCTGAGAACCTGGACAGGGCTTTGCAGGGCTCCCGAGAGGGTCCTGGGGGCTAGGGGGGCCAACCTGTCCCTGCACAGCGTGCACCAGAGCCAGCACCAGGGAGGACAGGCAGGGCTGGGACGTCAGAAGCAAGCCTGCTGACATCAGAGGAGCTGTGCAGGTGACGTCAGAGGAGCTGTGCAGGTGACGTCAGAGGAGCTGTGCAGGCATCACAGTTAGGGAGAAGTCACTGCCCCTGGAAATCCCCTGGGTGTGGTGCTGAGGGACATGGTTTGAAGGCTCTGCTGGTCCAGGGCGGTGCTGGAGTCACCATTGCTGGATGTGTGGCCATGGCACCTGGGGACAGGGTTTGGTGGCCATGGTGGGGCTGGGCTGCTGGTTGGCCTGGGTGGTCTCAGAGGGCTTTTCCCACCCAGACAGTTGGGTGGTTCTGTGGCTCAGCAGCAGAGGTGGTTGAGAGCTGCGGGTGAGCAGCTGGGCTGGATGACCTCTGAGATCTCCCCAAGCTCTGTAGTTCTCTGATTTCACAAAGCCTTTGCGGGGTGCTGGGCACAGCAGGGTGCTGGGCACAGTGGTCAGCTCTGTCCTGCAGAGCCACCAGCCCTGAGCCCTCTGCAGCTAAGCACCACCTCCAGGTGTCTGCCTGTGTCTCAGAGGCACTTGGCATGAGGAAGGGTGGGCAGACACTGGATGCCCCCTCCCCGGAGGTGCTCGAGGCCAGCTTGGATGAGACCTTGAGCAACTTGGTGCAGGGGAACCCCCCATGGCAGGGACTTGGAGCTGGGTGTTCTTCGAGGGGCTTGGGACTTGGTGGTCTTCAAGGGGGTTGAGACTGGACCTTGGAGGGGGCTGTTGGAGTAGATGACCTCTAAGTGCCTTCCAGCCCAGCCCATTCTGTGAGTCTGTGATATCCTGCAGTAGCTGCTGCAGAAGCAGCCAAGGCCCCTGTGTGCCCTTGAGGAGGTCTCCTGCGTGGCTGTCTCTGTGCTGCAGGCTGTAGGAAGAGGTTGGCATCTGCGTGGCAAAGCAGGATCGCTGCAGCACTCCCCCAGCCTCTGTGCCCTCTGTGCCCTCTGTGCCTGCAGGTCTTTCTGCTCAGCCCTCCAGGGAGAGCAGGGGCAGAGCTCCTGGGGCAGAGTGCTGGAGCCCTGGGCATAGGGAGCCAGGTGCTGCAGGCAGTGCCAGGGGTGCAGCACAGCCTCCCCTGGCACTCCAGGCCTGGCAGCCTCCCCTGGCACCCCAAGGCTGCAGCCTGCCCTGCCCTGGCCGCTGCAGGGCCTCGGCTATCACCGCAGAGCTCCGGCTGCCGCCAGCCCTGCCTCTTATCAGCTCCTCAGGAACTCCCCTGCTGGCCTTGTTGGGATTTTGGTGTTTCCCACCCCAGCTGCCAGCCTTGGTCCCCCGCAGCTCCTCCCTATCAGGCCCAGCAGCTGCTGCGGCTGTAGATAGGGCAGGAAGCAGGCAGCGGAAGGCGGCAGTGGGCAGCAGGCACCCAGGGAGCCCAGGAGTGCCTCTGATTTACCCCAGACACTGCCTCTGGCAGGGCTAGGGGCACAAAAACACCAGAAAGACCCAGAATAAAGGCCGGGGGGAGGGGGGGAAGGCCCCAGCAGACAGCTGTGCCTGGGCTGCCCGTGCCAGGGAGCAGAGGTTCAGCCACCACCTCCTGCAGGAGATGTTGTGCCAAGCAGCTCTTGGCTGGGAGAAGGGTGCCCTGCTGGGGCACCAGCACACGGGCAGCCCTGGTGGCCTTTGCTAGCCCAGAGAACCCTTCTCACCTGCCCAGAGATGGACATTACTGAAGCTCACCCCTTTCTGATGCTCTTCCCCTCTCATGCCCAGTGGGCACCTGGAGCAGCTCAGCTCACCCAGCAGGGCACATAAAGGCTTTTAGCAGCACTTGGCAGAGGGCAGCAGCCAGAGGCAATGGACAAAAGTCTCCAGAGCAAGAAATTTGTGTTGTTGTTGTTCTTATTTACTTCAGTTTCCTCAGGGCTGTCGGGGTGCATCAGGGGTTTGTTAGTTCTGTTTGTATTGTCCTTAGTGTTAGTTTGGTCATTATTTGGGTTGGGTTTTGCTGTTACTTTGCTGTTGTTTCCTTATTTTTAAAGTTATTTCTGTTCTTGTGAATTCTTTTCCTTGCTGCCACTCTGGTGATGGCTCTAGAGCCCAGGCAGGCTGCTGCTGCTTCACCTGCCCAGCAGCTCCAATCTCCTCAGCCCAGTCACTTCTCAGCCCCTTTCCATGAGTCCCCTCCCAGCCAGAGCAGCCATGGAGATGCCTTCTGAGGGCAGCAGGACCCAAAGGCCCAGCTGCAGGAGAGAGCAAGGATCAGGAGGGGCTCTTCCCACCCAAACAATTCTGTCACCTAAGGGGAAAAAAACCTCCAAACCTTCCAGTGCAGGCAAAAACTTAGGGCTAAAGGAGAGGTCCCCACCCCCAGATGGAACTTTTAGACCTGGCTTTGGTAAATCTCTTCCCTGGCCCAGCAGAGTGAGGCAGATGCCCTCCCACAGCCAGCTCCACACCCTTGGCTTCCTGCTTAACATCTGTAAATGTTTTCAGGGGGGAGAGAAAAGCCCCAGCCCAGCCCCGTGCCGAGGCCATGCCCCAGCCCTGACTGCAGGCTGGAGCTGGGAGCTGCCTGGAGGAGCAGGGCTGGGGGAGCCTCTGCGCTCGCTGCTCTTGGCACTGCTCCCTGCTCTCACCGTGGCAGCCTCACAGGCTCCCTCAGCACCTCCCTCACTGCTTCTCAGTGCCTCACTCACCGCCTCCCTCACAGCCTCACTGCCTCCCTCATCGCCTCTCAGCACCTCCCTCAGCCTCCCTCAGTACCTCCCTTGCCACCTCCCTCACCACCTCCCTCACCACCTTCCTCCCAGCCTCCCTACCCACCACTTTTCCCTCTTTTTTCCCTTTTTCCCCTTCCCCCAGTGGCTGTTGCCAGCCAGCTGCAGCCTCCCACATTTCACTCAGACTGAAGAACCCAAACTCGGAGCCCAAATTAAGCTGCTTGTTGACATTGTAATAAAAGAGAGTCAGGGCTCCGAGTGCAGCAGTGAAAACCCCAACCCCGAGCTGCTCTCCAGCTCCTTTATGGCTGGGAGATTTGTTCTCTAGGATCCCCAAGCTCACCATACAGCAAAGTTATTTCCTCTTGGCAGCTGCCTGGAAATAAAAAAGAAATCAAAGTGCTGCAGCAGAGTGGTGCAGGGGGCGAGGCTGCGGTGGGCGCAGGAGGAAATGGAGTCTCCCAAGCACCTGTAAATATTTGCTCTGTGTCTTGGACAGGGGAGAAGAAAGAAATAAGAGGGGAAAGAAATCAATTTCAGGGCATTTACTTGGTGAGTTTGCAAGAGCATAAAATCTGCAGCTGGCAGGAAGGTGTAGGTTAGGAGAGAGAGCATCAAAGAGGGGTCAGGTCCAGCATCCAAGGGTAGAGAACTTGCTGGCCCCTGCTCACCTGCCCAGGGGCAACCCCTGGCTGGGCTGCACCCAGAGGAGTGAGGGCAGGAGCAGGGATTGTGCCTCTTGGCTCTGCTCTGCTCAGACCTCACCTCCAGTCCTGGCTCCAGCTCTGCGGTGCCCAGCAGCAGGAGGGCACAGAGCTGCTGCAGAGAGGCCAGAGGAGGCCACCAAGGTGCTGGCAGGGCTGTAGCAGCTCTGCTGTGGGCACAGGCTGAGGGAGCTGGGGGGGTGCAGGCTGCAGAGGAGAAGGCTCCAGGGGGAGCTGAGAGCTGCTGCCAGTGCCTGAAGGGAGCCTGCAGGAAGGCTGCAGAGGGACTTGTGCTGAGGGGGTCTGAGGCAGGCCAAGGGGCAATGGTTTGGAGCTGAGGCAGAGCAGGCTGAGAGTGGAGCTGAGGCAGAAGTTGTGCAGGGTGAGGGTGCTGAGAGCCTGGCACAGGCTGCCCAGGGAGGCTGTGGCTGCCTCCTGCCTGGGGGTGCTGAGGGCCAGATGGATGAGGTCTTGGGCAGCAGAGTCCAGCTGAGAGGTCCCTCCCCGTGATGGGGAGGTTGGAGCAGATGGTCCCAGAGGTGCCCTCCAGGCTGGGCTGTTCCATGGTTCTGCCCTCTCCCTGCTGGGTTTGCTTTTTGTAGTTACCTTTTTTTCCTGCTGTTTTCATCCTGCTGTGCTCAGTGCACACGGAGGTTTCCATCCCATCCACTGCCAGGTTTCCACTCTTCCTAACGACTTCCTCTCCCAGCGTGTGGAATGCAGGAATGCCAGCGATGTGCGGAGGGAGCCGCTGCAGATAAAGGCTTGTTTGATGTCAGCTGCGGCGGACGGCAGGCGTGGTGCTGCCTGCTGGAACAAACAAGGCTCAGCCTGCTCAGCCCAAGCCTTCCTCGCACTCAAACCTATTGCTCTTCCCTCGCTTCAGCAGAATGTCCTCCGTATCCCCAGGGCCCCCAGCCTGGAGAGCCTCCCTGTGTCCCCAGGGCCCCCAGCAGGAGCTGACCCCTGCTGCTAGCTGCTCCTGTCACAGAAGTGCTCCTGGCATAGAACCACAGAGTGGGCCTGAGCTGGAAGGGACCTGCAGAGCCCACCCAGTGCAGGACATCCTCCCCTAGAGCAGGTTGCTCACAGCCCTGTCCAGCCTCACCTTCAACATCTCCAGGCATGAGGCCTCAGCCACCTCCCTGGGCAACCTGCTGCAGGGTTCCAGCAGCCTCCTGCTGCACAACTTGTTCCTCACAGCCAATCTCAGCCTGCTCTGCTCTCATTCCAAACTATTGCCCTCGGCCTGTCCCTGCACCCCTTTGGGCACAGTCCCTCTGCAGCCTTCCTGTAGCTCCTTTGGGCCCTGGCAGGCAGCTCTGAGCTCTGCCTGGAGCCTTCTCCTCTGCAGGCTGCACCCCCCCAGCTCCCTCAGCCTGTGCCCACAGCAGAGTTGCTCCAGCCCCCTGCTCATCTTTGTTGTCCGTCTGCATGGCCACAGCTAGGTCCTGGGATCTGCAGGCTCTGGCTGAGCTGCACTGTGTGGTTTGGGGGTTCCAGAGTTGCTGTGTGGTTGGTTTGAGCTGGCTGGGCTAACCTGGGCTGGCTCTCACCTATGCAGCCAATTTCCTTCAGTGCAGCAGCCATAAATGTTTGAGAGCTGCTCTTAAGTTGCTGCTGAAGTCCTTCCACTCGTCCTGTCTCCTGGAGGAGCTCTCCCAGTGCAGGCCAAGTGTCTGCTGGAGGCTCTGGAAGGCCCCTGGCATGGCTTTCAGGCTGCTACAGTTGCAAGAGGCAGCAGGAGTCTGTCCCACGGTGCAGAGGTGGTTTGGGGAGCCCAATGCAAACCTTTTGGGTATCACTGGGGTCCTCCAGGCACCAGAGGTGCTGCTCAGAAGCCTTTTTGCTCCTCCTCTGCTGCTGGCCGGGTACATTTCCTCTGCCTTGGGGGCACAGTCTTCTCCTGACAGGCACCAGGCTGCAGGGAGAGGAGGTTCTGCTTCCCACTGAGCTGCTGCTGGTTCCTACGTTGACACTGCTCAAGGAGGGCAGCTTGGCTGGGGGAGCAGGAGCAGGCGTTTGGCCACTTCTGGGGCACCACCGAACCAGGAGTGTCCTGCTGGCTGCTCTGAGCTGAGAGGCTTGCTGCAGGCGGCCGCAGCAGCCCTGGGCTCCAGCAGCTGTCTGGAGGTGGTGGTTGTCACAGCTCTGGCCCCTGGGGAGAGCACCCAGTGGCAACCAGCTGGTGGCTTCCCCACCATGGCCCAGCTGGCACTGACACATCTGCAGTGCAGGTCCGTGTCACCAGCCTTGGGAGCAAGCCTTCCCAGCCCAGCTGGGTGGGAGCTGTGTCAGGACAGAGTCTGCTCCTGGTGCAGAACCAGCACTGGGGTCTCCTCACCCACCTGCCAGTGCTCCATGGTGAGGACAGAGTGAGGCACTGGCACAGGCTGCCAGTGGAGCCTGGAGGTGTTCAAGGCCAGGTTGGATGAGGCCTTGAGCAAGCTGGGCTGGTGGGAGATGTCCCTGCCGGTGGCAGGGGGTTGGAACTGGCCGATCTTGAAGGTCCCTTCTCTCCCAACCCATTGCATGCATCCTGCTTCGGGCTGCAGTGTCCCTAGACCTGCAGCAG
This sequence comes from Ramphastos sulfuratus, assembly GCA_013399055.1. NCBI lineage: Eukaryota > Metazoa > Chordata > Aves > Piciformes > Ramphastidae > Ramphastos > Ramphastos sulfuratus. The sequence goes on along the minus strand of WBNM01034937.1, from coordinate 51,682 downwards.
GGCAGTGCCCAGGCCATTGGTGTCCTGCCTGCTAGGTCCTGTGAGTGGTGACATTGGTCTGATCTGTTCAGCACATTGAGGTCTGCTGTTGGGAAGGGCTGTGAAGAGAAGAAGTGGTGGTGGTGACAGGGCAGGGAGGGTCCATGCCAGCAATCCAACAGAGGAGCTGCCTGGGTGGGAGCAGCTCAGCTGGATCCTGGTTTAAGCTGTTCCCAGGGCACTCAGTGCTGCTTGCTCAGGCCATCAGGTGTTGGCTGAGCAGAAAGAGAGCTGAGTCTCTTGGTTCCTCTGGAGGAAAAGGACACAGAGGGAGTTCTGAAGTGTGATCCAAGTGCTGCTCTCTCCTCGCTGGCTTGGCCGTGCCCAGCGGCACAGGCTGCCCTGCAGGGCAGGGAGGCTCCTTGTGGAGGGCTGCAGAGGGGGATGGCAGTGGGGACAGCAGAGCAGTTACAGAGCAGGCTGCAGAGCCCAGGGTTGGGTTTAGAACCCAGCACAGCGTCAGTGATGTGCAATTAAAGAGGCTTAATGAGCCCTGGCTTGGCTGCCCCTGGCAGCACCTCCCAGCTGTGATGGATTGCTCACTGTGTGCAGCCCTGGCAGAGCTGCTGCACACATTCAGGAGTGGGCAGCCCACAGAGTCAGGTGTGCCGGGGGGGGCTTGGGCCTTTGGAACCAGGGAGCCAGAGGGGTTGTGGAGCCTTTCTGGCTCCTGTTTTCTGCCCCTGGTGCTCCCAGAAGTATGTCTGATTTCTAAATCTAATCCCAGAGTGCTGGAGGTTGGAAGGGGCTCTGGAGATCAGGCGGAGCAGGCTGCAGAGGGCCACATCCAGGGGGCTCTGAGTCACTCCAGAGACAGAGGCTCCACCACCTCGGGGGCTCATTTTTCCAGCACGTGGAGGAGCCTCTTCATGCCATGGGCCTGGTGCATGTTGCCAGGTGAGGTCCCAAGGACTGGTGGCAGCTGCTGGCGGAAGGCTCTAGTGCTGGGTGCATGCACTTGGGATGCTACTTTGGCAGGGCAGGAGGTCCCCAAGCAGCCACCTCCAGCGCTGGGCTCAGAGCTCTGCAGTGTGTCCCCCTCTGCCATTCACTGCCTCTGAGCTTCAGCAGCTGCCAGTACTTGAGCTGGGTTTGGGCCCTGCTCTTCTCTAGGGAGCTGCTGGAGTCAGCCCTGCAGGGGTTCGAGGAGCCATGGCCCTTGGGGACAGAGTTTGGGGCCATGGAGGTGCTGAGTTGCTGACTGGGCTGGGTAGGCTTGGAGAGACTTTCCAACCCACCCAACCCTGTGACTGCAGGAGAGGATCCCCAGGACCAGCTCTGCCAGAGGAGCTTTCCTGACTGGTCCCAGGGCCTCAGCCCTAGCTCAGTGCTGTTCCCTACAGCTTGCAGCTCCTGGGGAGGAATGCTGCTAATTAGTGAGGAAGTGATCAAGCCAGGAGGGTTCTCCTCATTTGGGGGAGCTGGTGGCAGCAGCTGAAGTTCTTTCCTGGCTGCAGTGTTGTCTATATTTGGCCATTTTTCTCTTGTAAGTAAAATCTGGCCCTGGAGTTGGGGAGAACATTTCCCCCACCCCCACCCCCGCCTCTATTTCCAGTTCCTCTGCAACTTAGACTCAGTCACAGAACCAGTGAGGTTGGAGAAGCCCTCTGAGATCATCCACTCCAACCATCACCCACCACCACCACCATGGCCACCAAACCCTGTCCCCAGGTGCCACAGCCACAGGTTTCTTGAAGTCCTCCAGGCTGGTGACTCCACCACCTCCCCAGGTAAGCTCCCCTGGCTTGAAGGGAAGGGCCTGCCAGAGCACAGGATGGGGGGCAACAAGGTGTCACATGGCTGGTGGAAAACCCAAGGGCAGTGACTATGGACAGCAAGGAGAAGGTCACCTTAGGAAGAGGCATCCCCACAGGTAGCACAGTGCTGATGCCAGCCTTGGAGGCACACCCCAGAGTCAGGTTTCCTCAGGCTGGTGAGGGGGTGAAGAGTGGCAGCATGGCCAGAGCTGAGCCTAGTGGAGAGGAGACCACAGTCCCTGCTCCACAACCACAGCATCACAGTGTGAGGGGTTGGAAGGGACCTCTGGACACCTCCCAGGCCAACCGCTGCCAGGGCAGGGCACACAGAACACATCCAGGTGGGGTTGGGAGCTCTCCAGAGCAGGAGGCTCCACAGCCTCTCTGGGCAGCCTGCTCCAGGCTCCAGCACCCTCACACCACACAAGTTTCTCCTCATGCTGAGGTGGAACCTCCTGGGTCTCAGTTTGTGTGCCCCGCCCCTGCTCTCAGAGAACACCAGGAACACATCCAGATGGGTCTGGCAGTCTCCAGAGAAGAGGGCACAACGCTCATGAGCAGTGAGCTGCTGCTGGCAGGGGGCATTCAGAGGCACACAATGGTCCCCAGCAGCCACAGGTGGGCCTGCAGCAGCAGGCAGAAGTTGGTTGCTCAGCTGTGGACACAGGCTTGGTGTGACCCTTGGAGCAGGTCGTGTGTGGCTCTTGCTCTTGAGAAGGAGGCCAAAAGCCACCCTGCAGAGACTGAGCTCTGCCACTGCTGCAGACTCAGTTCTTCATGGCTGTGGTTTGATGGCCTGAAGTGGCCCTGGAGAGGTTTGGGTTGGACAGGAGGAGAAATTGCTTGGCTGCAGGAGTGGTTGGGGACTGGCACAGGCTGCCCAGGGAGCTGCTGGGGTCCCCATCCCTGGAGGTGTTCCAGAAAACCTGTGGCTATGGCACTCAGGCACATGGTTTGATGGACATGGTGGTGCTGGGCTGGTACTGGACTGGGTGGTCTCAGAGGGCTTTTCCCACCCAAGCAGTTCCATGGTGCTGTGGTGATGGCTTCCAGCTCACAGCACCTCCCAGCTGGAGGGGGGCTCTGAAGATCAGCTGGTCCCACCCCCAGCCAGAGCAGGGGCACCTGAAGCAGAGCAGTCTCCCACCCTCCATCTTCTCAGTCCCTTGGGTTCACATCTTTGGGAGTCTGAAGTCTCCCAGGCTCTCAGCTCCCCAGCTGTGGAGTCCCCCAGGCCATGCTTGCTGCCCTGGTAGCTCCTGTGGCACAAGTGGGAGCAGTGTTTGAGCTGGGAGGGGCAGCAGCAGGGCCACGCTGCTGTCCCTCCTGCCAGCCAGCAGGAGGGAAGCAGAGATCTGCAGGAGCTGCAAGTGCTGCTAGGCGTGTGGCCAATCCCCCACTGCCCACGGAGGTCACAGCCAAGTATGGAACGCCTCAGCACTGCTGGTCCTGCTGCAGGCAGGCACCCACTCTTCCTGGCATGGAGAGCTGCTGCTGCTGCTGGGCAGGGCAGGAATTCCCACTGCCAGGGCACTGCAGAGCAGGAGGCAAACAGGAGGAGCACACAGAAAGCCCAAACAGAGCCAGAGCCCTCCTGTGTAAAGCCCAGCGTGGTGCCAGCTCACCACATCCTGCTGCTCAGCAGGAAGGGTTCCTCTTTCAGAGACCTGCCCTGGCAGCAGGCTCTGTGCCGCCTGGCTGCTGCAGCCCTCGCAGCTCGCACCGCTCCTGGGGTGGAAAGGCTGCAGCTGCCCGTGGGAAATGCCCGCCAGGAACCCGTGGGTGGTACCCGTGGGAGGCGCGGGGAAGGCCCCCAGGGCCAGCACAAAGCAGAGCTGCTGCAGGGCTCTGATCCCATGTGCTAGGGACCCGCCTGCTGCTCTGAGGGAAGCCTTCTGCTGCCCTGGGCAGTGAGGAGTCACAGACTCACAGGATGGGCTGGTTAGAAGGGACCTTCAGGATCACCCAGGTCCAGCTCCCTGCTGTGGGCAGGGACACCTCAGAACCACAGAATGGGTTGGGCTGGAAGGGACCTGCAGAGCTCATCGAGTCTGATCTCCCCCTGCAAAGCAGGACCACCAGCCCAGGTTGCTCAAGGCCTCATCCAGCCTGACCTTGAGCAGCTCCAGGGAGAGAGCATCTACAGCCTCCCTGGGCAGCCTGTTGCAGGGTCTCATCGACTCCCTGCATGCTGCAGCTCTGCCACTGAGCCAGGCAAGGGCCTGCAGCAGGCCTGGTGATCCTGTGGGTCTGCTCTGTCCTGGGAGCCCTGCTGAGCACCCAGCTGGTGTGGGATTAGGGATGAGCCTAGAGCCTTCACAACCTTCCTCAGAGAGGCCCTGGGGAGGCCTGCAGAGGTGCAGGCAGCAGCAGTGCCAAGGACCACATCTGCTGCAGCCATGGGGTGGGCAGAATCCTCCTGCTCCTCTGGGGCTGCCTTTGCCACCAGCAGTGCCTGTGGGGCGCAGTGCAGCAAGGAGCAGTGAGGGCCAGGGCAGGTTCAGGAGGTTATCAGGAACCCTGGTGGAAGAAAGGTCCTGAGAGCTCAGCAGAAGGGAGGCTGCAGACCTCCTTTCCCCCAGCGCCCTCCCGCAGAGCCGAGGTGTAGCAGAGAGCATCGCTGGAGCTGTGCTTAGGTCCTCTGCTCCCCACCAGGGCCTGGCTGCTGCCCGCTGTGCTGTCCCGCGGGGGGCACAAAGGAAGCTTCAGCTGAGCTGTGCTTCAGTGGCAGAATCTGTTACTGGGACACCTCTGCCCTGGAGGGGCTCAGGGCCAGGCTGGGCCCACGAGAGATGTCCCTGCCCTGGCAGGGGTTGGGACTGCACTTGAGGTCCCTTCCAACCCAACCTGTTCTGTGATTTGCCGTTGGGAGAGGCACTCTGAGTCCTCCCTGCCTCTTGACTAAATCATAGACAGCAGTTTGGGGCACACAGCCCAGCCCAGCTGCCCCGAGACAGAGCACCCACAGACAGCCTGAGTGGCAGCGACCACTTCTTGCCTGTGGGAGTGGTCAGAGGTTGGCACAGGCTGCCCAGGGAGGTGGCGGTGCCCATCCCTGCAGGTGTCCAGGCCCTGGGGATGCAGTGTGCTGGCCATGGTGGTGCTGGTTATGCTTGAACTGGGTGACCCTAGAGGGCTTCCCAACCCAGCTGTGGTTCTGTCTGCTTCTCAGAGCTGCAGGGAGAGAGGAGCTGTCTCCAGGGGAGTGTCAGGCCATGCAGCTGGGGCTGAGGACCATCCTGCTCAGCCCACTCCAGCAGGTGTCCCTTCACGTGGGCTTGCCGCCTGCTTGCCATGGCTGCCACCCACCAGAGGGTTTTCCTCCCAGCCTCAGGTGCCCCGCTGGGAAAGTCCACTCTGGGCACACTTCTCCTTTCCACTGCCACCTTCACTGCTCTCTGTGGGTGCTGGACCTCTGCCAGCCTGGATCATGCTTGGTCCCCCCTGGCCCTGCTGCCTGCACCCCGGCCCTCGCCGCAGACCTCTCGCTGGGAATTTTTGCCTTTGCAGTGGCACGGTGGGGAAGGGCAGCGGGTGACAGTGACAGCAGGAGGCCTGTGACTGAGCCATGCTGTGCCTGGGCCACCACGGGTGAGAGATGCCCAAGGTCCTCTTTGGCCCAGTCTGGCTCTGAGCTCTGGTGGCAGTGGCTGCTCCTGGGCTGAGGTTTGGCTGGCTCCTGAGACCACTGTGCTCTTTTCCAGCTGAACAGGGTTTGTGGCATGAGGACACCAGACCTGGCTGCTCCCTGTCATGACAGCAGGAGTCCTGTTGGCTGGATTTGGCTGTGTGCAGGGCAGGCTCTGCCAGCAGGCAGGGCTTGCTGCCTCCCCTTGTTCCTGCAGTATTAGGGGTGGGCTCCATGGGGGTCTCCAGAGGGACAGCTGCTGCACATCTCAGCTCTCGGCTGCCCTCCCCACAGCCCAGAGCTGCTCAAGGCTGTGCTTCGGTGGGGCCCTGGGCAGCCTGCCCTGAGGGAAGGTGTCCCTGGCCACGGCAGTGGGGCCGGGGCTGAGTGATCTGCAGTGAAGATGATGCTCTATGAGTCTCTGGGGCTGGCTGCCATGGCTTGGTGTGCACAGGGTGGGAGCATGGGGCTCCAGAGGACCCACTGCTGGCAGTGCTTCAGGTGCCCAGGACCTGGGCACAACTGCTGAGTGCTTCGTGTGCTGCAGCTGCTAAATGGGCAGAAGAAATGGTCTGCAGGGAAAGACCAAACACTGAGCACCAAGCCCACCACAAAACCAACCCAAAACTCCTGCCCTGCCCAGCCCTGCCCAACCCAACCCATTGCATCAGGAAGTTGGTTTCAGACAGGCTTGGCCTTTTCCAGTCACCACCTGCAGTTATCTGCAGGGCTGTGAAGAGCAGCCCAGGAGGACAGGAAGGGGCAGGCTTCTCTCTGCTGCTTCCATGACGTGGGCATGTCCCAGCCATGCCAGGGGACATCCAGCAGCTCTGAGAGTCCACTGGTGGTGCTTTGTCTTCCTTCACGGGGCTCAGGTGGTGGCCCTGGTGGCAGGGGGTGGGGTGGAGATGGCAGGGTGCTGGGTGGGGGTAGCAGAGTGTGGGGTGGAGATGGCAGGGTGTTGGGTGGGGATGGCAGGGTGTTGGGGTGTTGTGCAGGCTGCAGATGGCCTTTGCCAAGTGCAGTCATTTCCTGCCCATCTGCCAGAGCGCTCAGCTGATAAAGGGCCGGGGCTGGAGTGTGGGAAAGCCGGAGCGGGATGGGCTGCAGGGCAGGGGAGGCTGAGGGGGAGATGGAGGCTGCTGAAGAGAGCCAGCAGGACGCTGGCAGTGAAGGGGCAGGCCTTCTGGCATCTGCCAAGGCTTGGGGCTTGCTCTGCCCTGCCTTCGGAAGGAGAAGATTGAGAGGGGCCCTGATCAGTGTTTGCAAACACCCTGAGGGTGGGGGTCAAGAGGAGGGGGCCAGGCTCCGATCAGAGGTGACACAAACTGGGGCCCAGGAGGTGCCACCTCAGCATGAGAAGAAACTTGTGTGGTGTGAGGGTGCTGGAGCCTGGAGCAGGCTGCCCAGAGAGGCTGTGGAGCCTCCTTCTCTGGAGAGCTGCCAACCCCACCTGAATGTGTTCTGTGTCTCCTGCCCAGGGTGCCCCTGCCCTGGCAGGGGGTTGGACCTAATGATGTCCAGAGGTCCCCTTCAGCCTCTCCATTCTGTGATTGATCTCTGTGGGTCGCAGCAGAGACTGGATGGGCACATGGCAGGAGGTGTTCCTGGCTGTTGCCAGCTCCAGGGAACAGGCAGGCATGCAGGGGCTCCTTCTAGCAGCCCACCATAGGGAAGGGCAGATCCTACCATGGGAAAGAGGAGATCCCATCATGCAGAAGCTGTGTTCTGTGGAGGCACTGGGGCTGGGCACTCCCAGATGTTGCTGCCCCAAGCAGCCCTTGCTGTGCCAGGGTGGGTTCCTCTCGGCCCCCCTGTGCTCCATGTGTCTCCATGCTCGGGACAGCTCTGGAGCAGGCACGGTGTCCTCTGCAGCCCCTGGCAGAGGTGTTGGATGCCACCAGGGCTCTGCTGTGGCCATGCCCCCGGCTTTCCACGGCATGTGGCACCTCGGGCACCTTGGTCCGTGCTCTGCTGACTTTGTACTGGTGCCGTAGGCTTGGAGCAGAGCCCGGGAGCAGATGCAGGGTGTGAGGGCTGTGTGCTGAGGAGAGGCTCCTGCAGCAGGGCAGTGCTGACCGAGTCCTCTTCTCATCTTCTCTCGTTGCAGTAAATGAAATTATAAGGAATGACCTGTCCAGCACCAATGTCCACTCGTAGCTGTCAACCCCAGGCCTGGCATCAGACCTCGCTGGCCAGCAGAAGATACCCTGAGTCAGCTGCAGACGTTGTCTGGCACCACTCTGCTCTTCCACCTCACTCCATACCAGGAACTGAAGACTCACCTCTTGTTTACCAAGTAGCTCCTCACCTTCCCACTGCTGCAGCAAGAGCTTCTGTGAAGGACATCATCTCAGAGGGGGAGGAGAGCAGAGGGTCGGACGGCACACAACGGAAGAGTTGGCCGAGCCATGAGGGTGCCTCCCAGTGCTGCTCTTCAGGGCACGGCCCCACTGGCACGCAGCCCTGGCAGTGCCCTGCCTGAGCAGATTGTGGCGCCAGGGCCTTCTCAGGCAGCTTTGAGCTTGGGAAGCCTTGGGAGGCGCAGAAGCTCTGGAGCTTGGCATCCTGGAGTGAGGTGTGGAGAGGACCTCCTGCTCCAGCAGGACTCTGCATGGATTCCAGAGCTGCTGCAGCTGCCCGCACCCAGTCTGCTGCCCTACTGCTCAGTGCCTTGCAGGAGGCCTCCTGCTTGGTGTCATCATCTCAGCTTGCTTCTGCCCCTGCAGCTCCTTTTTCCCCTGCTAATGAGCTCTAGAGTCGTTAGAGAAGTGTGTGAGGGACCCTCCTGAGCAGTGTGCAAGGGACCTGAGCAGTGTGGGGGGAACCTGAGCAGCATGTGAGACCTTGGCAGTGTGTGAGGGACCCTCCTGAGCTGGAGCTGGCCAGCATCAGGGGCAGAGCACAGAGCTGGACAGCATCACAAAGTGAAAGGCTGATGGACAGAATCACAAAGTGAAAGGCTGATGGACAGCAAGAAGCCCACGGGGCTGTGTCTGTGAGAAAGTAGCTTGGCCATGGAGACCCCTGCCGGGAGAAGGGCACCCACAGTTCCTCTGGGGGGTGGCCTGCTGAGGGGCACTGAGCTCAGCAGTCACTTCCCTTCCTGCATTGTGGAACCAGCAGGAAGGGCTCAGCAGCTTGCACAGGGTGCTGGTGGCACCTCGGGCAGGGGATGCCATGTGCTGGCCTCCTGCAAGCACTTTAGCCAGGGAAAGGGGACGTGATAGTGGGACCAGGAGGTAAACCCTGGAGACATGGAACCAGGAGCTGATGACCTGGAGCTATGGAACCAGAAGCTGATGACCTGGAGCTATGGAACTAGGAGCTAAACCCTGGCTATATGGAACCAGGAGCTAAAGACCTGGAGCTATGGAACCAGGAGCACAACCCTGGAGATGTGGAGGTCTAAAATGTGCTCAGCTCTGAGGCTGGGCCTGGGAGCTGCTGCTGCCTGCATGGCACAGGACAGGGTTTTACCTACACCCCCTGTCCCAGGTTCCCCCTGTGGCTCTGCAGGGGCTGTGAGGCTGGGCACAGGCAGCAGCACAGGAGTGGCAGAGAGCAGAGGTAAGAGAGAAACAGGAATGGGAGTGGAAAGAGGTTTAAATGGGAATTCAATTCTTTTCATTTCAATTTAATTCTCTGTCTTTGTTTCCATTCTCATTTTCATTTTTAAGATAAAAAACTAATTTAAAATAATTCCTTAAAGTTATGATTAAAATTAAATCTGAAAAAATGAAATTTAAATCGAAATTAAAAATAAAAACAAAAATTGAAATGGAAATTAAAATTAAAAATAAAAATTAAGTTTAAATGGAAATTGAAGTTTTGACATTTAAATGGAAATTAAAATTTAAAAATAAATGGAAATTAAAATTAAACATAAAATGTAAATTTAAATGGAAAGTAAAATTTAAAAATCAAATTTTAATTTAAATGGAAAGTAAAATTAAATTTTAGGTTTACATGACAACTAATTTTTTTTTTAATCTATATAAAAAAATTTAATTTACATTCAAATAAAAAGTAATAAAAAGTAATAAATTTAAAATTTAAATTTAATTCTAAACTGAAATGAAAGGGAAATTAACTTTTAAATTTTAAATAAATAATTTAAAATGAGAAGGAAGTTTAATTTTACATTTAAAATTAAAGAAAATATTAAATAAAAATTTATTACATTTGAAATAAAATTAAATTTTAAATAAAATTTAATTTTAAGTGAAAACAAAAATTTTTAAAATAACATTGAATTAAAAATTACAATAAAAAATAAAAGGAAAATTAAGTTATAAAGGGAAATAAATCTGGAAAAGAGACTAAAAATGTGTGAGTGAAAGTGAACATTAAAATGAAGAGGAAAACAAAAAATGGGGGAAAAATTAAATTGAAATTGAAAAGAATAAGAGTGGCGGAAGGAGAACCAGGGTGACCGCATTACCTCTAAGCGCCAGCACAGCTCAGCGGAAGGCCGAAGCTGGCCGAAACCAGCGCCGCCGGCCCGAGCCGCGCTCCCGACCTCAGCCTCGCAGCCCTCCTGTGCCTTAGGCCCCTGCGCCCCCTGCTGGGCCTCCCCCGCGCTGCAGCCTCCTGCGCGGCTCTGTCTGGGAGCCTCCACAGTGGGCACCGGGAGGTGACTTCTGCGTCCTGCTGCCTCGCACAGCATCCCCCGAAACGAAGCCGTAGTGGGCACCTCTGGCACGGCTCTGCAGGGACAGGCACAGTGGGCGGGGCTTCTGCTCTTGGCCTCACCCTCCCCTTGGCATGAGCCTCCACTTGGCATGGGCCTCCTTGTGGCATTGGCCTCCTCATGGCACAGGTCTCCTCATAGCTTGGGCCTCATGGTCTGGGCCTCCTCACAGCCTGGTCCTCCTCATGGTCTGGGCCTCCTCACAGCCTGGTCCTCCGCATGGTCTGGTCCTCCTCACAGCCGGGTCCTCCTCATGGTCTGGGCCTCCTCACAGCCTGGTCCTCCGCATGGTCTGGTCCTCCTCACAGCCGGGTCCTCCTCATGGTCTGGGCCTCCTCACAGCCTGGGTCGCCNCTGGTCTTCTTCATGGTCTGGTCCTCCTCACAGCCTGGGTCGCCTCACACCCTGGTCTTCCTCATGGTCTGGTCCTCCTCACAGCCTGGTCTTCCTCATGGTCTGGTCCTGCTCACAGCCTGGTCTTCCTCATGGTCTGGTCCTCCTCACAGCCTGGTCTTCCTCATGCCCTGGTCCTCCTCACAGCCTGGGTCTCCTCACAGCCTGGTCTTCCCCGTGGCCTGGTCCTCCCCAGGGCCTGTCCTCCTCAGTTAAGCCCAGCTCTCCTTAATCCCCCCCGCCCTTGTATTTAGCTCTGTAGCCTTTGCATGGAGTATCTCCTGGAGGCTGCCAGGTGGGCAGCCTGCCCGATGCCAGCCTGACCCATAGCTAGGACATAGACTCAATAAAGCCAACTTCCGCTGGGTGCTAGTCTTAGAGTGGTTCATGTGATGGCATCTTGACAAATCTTCCTTCTTCTTGTGTCACACCAGCACCTGAGCTGCAGACACAACCCAGGTATTGCCAGCTCCTCTGGTCGCATGCTGCTGAGGGAGCCACCCTGGCATGGAGGCCTCCTCTCGACAGACTCTGCTGCACCCAAAGACATGACTGCCTGGGAGGAGAGGTGATGGATTCCAGGATCCTCACACTTTGTTCTCTCAGAACATCAGGAGCGGCCCCAGAGTGTGGACAGGGGAAGCTCTGCTCATGCCAAAGCATTTTTGTAACTCTTGGACTTGGAACAGCCCAGGGGGGAAGGGCCCCCGGGGCCATCTGCTCCAACCTCCTTGCCTTGGGACTTGGATAAAGCCCTTGGGGGAGACTTCTCCAGTACAGGGTGCTCCACAGGTTCTCAGCTGCATGGCTTGCAGGTGCTGCACCTCCTTCATCCTTTGGATTTTACCTCTTTAAGCTATTTTGGGAGGAGAAAAAAAAAAACCAAACAACCCAACTCAACCCAGGTGTGCCCTTCAAGGCTGGATAATGGAAGATGCTGCCTCTGTTGTCTCTGTATTGATGAAATAAAGCCAAAAGCAGAACAATTGCCATCATCTCATTTGGGGGGGGGGGGGCTTCCTCCTGGCACCTTCTAACTGCAGCTTCTGCCAGCCCTTGGCTGAAGGCCAAGCCCAGAAGTCAGCACTAGGAGCGAGGTCCTCACAGGTATGGTGGGAAGAGCCCTTCTGGCAGGCCTGGTGCTGTTGGCTGGGGAGGATCCTCTGGGTGGGCTCTGGCTGCTGGGCCTAGCTGCCTGCTGAGGTGTGCAACATCATGGTGGCACTGCAGCTGTGTGTGGGCCAGCATCATCCCTGCAGCTTTGCCCCAGCAGCCTGGGCTGCAGAGGTGGGGCTCTGGGGCTGGGGTATGCAAGGGGCAAGAGGCAGGGGGCTGAGGCTGCCCATGGGGCTGAGCAGAACAAGGCAACTATGATGGATCTGTGTGCTGGATCTGCTGTGTGTGCTGGATCTGAGCTGTGCTGGATCTGCTGTGTGCTGAATCTTCTCTGTGATGGATCTGCTTCAAGCTGGCTCTACTCTGTGCTGGATCTGCTCCACGTGATGGGCTCCACTCCAGGACCCTGCCTGCTGCTCTGCCCTGGCAGAGAAGAGGCTACCAAGAGGCTGTTCAAGCCCAAAGCAGGCTCCTGGTCACCTCTTCAGGTGGGGCATCTGCATGTGCCAAGCTGCGGCACCTGATGGACGCAGAGAGGCTGGAGAAGCTGGGCTGCTGGGGCACCTCCAGGACCAGGGCACACTGCAGCCACTCCAGCATGGCTGCCAGGTGAGAACCTCACCACGGTCCACAGGCTACTGCAGGAGGAGGAGGAGGCACCAAGGTGCGCCAAGGGCTCTGCTGAGTTCAGACCTTCCTCCACCTTGGGGTGGCCTTCCCCCTGCTCCCTTCACACCTGGCTGCTGCTGACTCCCAGTCCGAGCACAGGCAGATGCTGCACGCCCACAGCAAGCCAGCTGTGGCCCAGCTGCTCCTCAGGGGTCAGTGCCCTTCTGCTTCCCTGCCTGGGCTGCTCCTCCCGCGAGCAGCCTGAGCTGGGAACAGGAAAGCTCTGGGAGCTGAGGAGCAGGGCCCCTGTGGCCCCTGGAGACATCACTCTCATGGAGTCATTGACTTGTGGGGTGGCCTGGGTTGGGAGGGGCCTTCCAGACCATCCAGCTGCTCCCCCTGCATGGACAGGGACCCCTCCCACGAGTCCAGGCTGCTCAGATCCTGTACCAAGTGTCTGGTCACCAGCTGAGCCCACCCAACCCCTCCAGGCAGGCCGTGGTGCTGCCAGCCTTCCTCCCAGTCCCCTCTCCCTCTCCTTCCTTAAAGCAGAGCAGGCAGAGCACAGCTGCACTGACCACATCTGGATCTGGCTTCCTGGAGCAAGAGTCACCTTCAGTGAGATCCTGGCCAGCTCCTGCCCAGCCCTGCTGCTGCAGTCCTGCCTGGCTCCTTCCCACGAGTGTGTCAGGAGGTGCTGGGGTCCCTGTCCCTGCAGGTGGCCAAGAACCTGTGCCCATGGCACTGGGGGACAGTGTTTAGTGACCATGGTGGTGCTGGGTTGATGGCTGCACTGGATGATCTCAGAGGGCTTTTCCAACCCAAACAACTCCATGCTCTGTGTCCCTGCTCACTGCAGGGGAGCTGGAGAAGAGGACCTCCAAGAACCACCTGTGCTGATGGTATTTCTCCACCCAGCAGCATGGGCAGGGGCTGCAGGTCCAGGGCTGCAGAGCCCTGGTGGGGCATGGGAAGGCCTCCATGACAAGTTTGCAGGGGTGGGTGTGTGCAAGCTCCTCCACGTCCCAGTTGGGTAGTGTGTCCTGCGCAGAGGCCTGCTGGGGAAGGCCAGCACCATGCTCTGCCCCTCCTTGCTGCCCTCTCAGCAGGGAGGTGCCCCTGGGAGCTGGGGGGCCAGGTGGGTTTGGGGTGCCCCAAGTGCAGCCCTTCACATGACTCCTGCTGAGCTCAGCCACTCAAAGGAGGCCCTGGGCACCGCCACAGGCTGCAGGTTGGTGTGGGAGGCTGTGCCCCAGGACCCTCTGTGGTCCAGGTGGGCACCACTGCTCCGGAGAGGCAGCAGCAGGAGGGGAGGAGGCGCAGGAAGCCTCCGTGCAGAGTTTAGGGACTCATGGGGTTCAGGGCTGAACCCACAGAGCTGAGCCTGCAGGACAGGGCAGGACCCACTGCTGTTCTCCTCACAGCAGCACCTCTGCAGGAGGGACCTGCCTATGCCCAGGTGGCCACCTTTGGGTCCATGTGGCCACTCCATAGCAGTGGCCACCTGGCTTCGGCATAAGGCAGCAGGCGTGGGAGAGCCCTGGCAGTGCTCCTGGGCAGAGGGTGCCAGGCTATCTCCAGCCTGCCAGGCTATCTCCAGCAACCATCCCAGCCCAAAGGGAAGCAGATCCACCCCTGGCTGCTGCTGTGGGCACATCTTGCATGGATGAGTCAGGTCACCACCTAGGCAGAAGAGCACAGGAAAAGCTCAGAGCTGGTAAAAACAAATCTGGGCTCCCCCAGGCCTCCTGCAAGCCGTGGGTGGCACCACGAGAGCGGAGCAGAAGGCAAAGCTGTTGCTAAAAGCAGGCTGGAAACTGCCTTTGACGTCTGTGGGTCCCATGTGGCCTGCAGGGAACAGCAAACCCTGTCCCCAGAGGCCATGGCCACAGGTCCCTTCAGCACCTCCAGCCATGGGCACTCCACCACCTGGGCAGCCTGTGCCAGTCTCTCACCACTCCTGCAGCAAAGAAATTTTTCCTCCTCGCCAACCTAACCCTCCCCTGGCACAATTTCAGGCCAGTTCCTCTCCTCCTGTCACCTGATACCAGGGAGGAGAGCCCAACCCCCACCTGGCTGCAGCCTCCTCTCAGGAGCTGCAGAGAGCAATGAGCTCTGCCCTCAGCCTCCTCTGCTCCACACTGCACACCCCCAGCTCCCTCAGCTGCTCCTCCCCAGCCCTCTTCGCCAGACCCTGCACCAGCTTCGTTGCCCTTCTCTGGACCTGCTCCAGCCCCTCAATGTCCTTGGAGTGAGGGCCCCAAAAGTGAACCCAGCACTCCAGGTGTGGCCACACCAATGCCCAGTCCAGGGGCACAGTCCCTGCCCTGCTCCTGCTGGCCACACCATTGCTGCTCCAGGCTAGGCTGCTGGTGCCCTTCTTGGCGACCTGGGCACACCTTCAGCTGCTGTCACCCAGCACCCCCAGGTCCTTTTCCTGCAGGCAGCTTTCCTCTGGGTCCAGTGAAAACTCAGCCTGATTACCACAACCTCATGAACCTCTCAGCTCATCGTGGACTGGTCCAGGGCTGTTGGAAGCTGAGGGCAGAGCTGCCCTGCCTGCTGCCAGGAGCAGCTGTCGGGCTAGGCCGGGCTGGTGCAAGGTGTGAGCTGCACCAGGAAGGTGGTGAAGGAAGTCCCAAGAGCCATGTCAGGGGGGGGAGCTGGAGGTGCAGTGTGGGTTTGTCTGGGCAGGAAACCTGCTGGGGAGAGCAGCAAAACCCCTGAGCTGAGGAGCATTTGGCAGCTGGCAGGGGCTGGGCTGCAGAAGCAGCTGCAGTAGCTGAGCCTGGAGGGCTCAGGGCAGGGCTCAAGGAGCAGGGAGGTGCTGCATGTGCAGCGCAGCTCTGCTCTCGACAGCTCTGTCCTGCTGTCACCAGCCCAGCCTGCTCACATTTTCCATTGTAAAGCCTCCTTTCAACATCCTGGGCCTTTCCAGCCTCCGACGCCTCCATTGTGTGCAGCAGGCCCTTGGAGCTTGGCAGGGACACGGCCCCTGGGCTGCAGCAGAGCCTTTCCCTTTCATCCATGAAATTCCAGCCAGGTTTGGCTGGATGCTAAAAAACAACCAAAAACCTGTTAAAAAAAAATCACCATTTCCCTTCTCTTGCTCTTCTGTGCCTCAAAAAAATGTGCTGGAGGGCTGCCAGTGGAGCAAGTGGAGGTGAAATTGAGCCCAGGTTGTCACCAAAGCAGCTCCAGACTCCCCTGGGAACAGCTGGGGGCTGCCAGGGCAGCTGCAGCCGCACGCAGAGGAGCTGGGCTGGACCAAGCACCACCCCAGGGAGGCTCTCCAGCAGGAGAAGGAGGCAGAGAGGGGCTGGAGCTCCTCCTGCTCCTGCTGGCACTGACTTGAAGACCTGGCAAGTCTCTGGGCCTTTGGGTTGGCATTGGAACAAGTTGCCCAGGTGGATGGTAGAGTCCTCATCCCTGGAGACCAAGCACCACCCCAAACAGTTCCCCAAGAGCAGGAGGTGGAGAGGGGCTGGAGCTCCTCCTGCTCCTACCGGCACTCATTTTAAAGACCTTCACCAAGCCTCTGAGCCTTGGGGCAGGCACTGGCACAGGCTGCCCGGGAAGATGGTGGAGTCCCCATCCCCACAGGTGTTCCAGAAGCCTGTGGCCGTGGCACGTGGGGACAGGGTTCAGTGGCCATGAAGGGGCTGGGCTGATGGCTGCACTGGATAATCTTAGAAGCTTTTCCAACTCGAACCATCCCATCATTCCAAAATTCATGCCCCTTCCTAGGCTGGGAGAAGCAGAGCCAAGCTAGCACTCAGCCAGCTGTGAGGCAGCCACAGGAAGCCAGGCTGCTCTCTGATGCCCTGCTTCTGAGTTGATGAAAAGCTCAACATGAGCCTGCAGTGTGAGTGCAGCCCAGACAGCAGCCGAGTCCTGGGCTGCATCAAGAGAAGCGTGGCCAAGAGGGCAAGGGAAGGGATTGNGCTCAGCTCCCAGGCTGGAAGGGACCAGCCCAGAAGGCTGTGCAGGAGAGCAGAGCTCAGCTCCCAGGCTGGAAGGGACCAGCCCAGAAGGCTGTGCAGGAGAGCAGAGCTCAGCTCCCAGGCTGGAAGGGACCAGCCCAGAAGGCTGTGCAGGAGAGCAGAGCTCAGCTCCCAGGCTGGAAGGGACCAGCCCAGAAGGCTGTGCAGGAGAGCAGAGCTCAGCTCCCAGGCTGGAAGGGACCAGCCCAGAAGGCTGTGCAGGAGAGCAGAGCTCAGCTCCCAGGCTGGAAGGGACCAGCCCAGAAGGCTGTGCAGGAGAGCAGAGCTCAGCTCCCAGGCTGGAAGGGACCAGCCCAGAAGGCTGTGCAGGAGAGCAGAGCTCAGCTCCCAGGCTGGAAGGGACCAGCCCAGAAGGCTGTGCAGGAGAGCAGAGCTCAGCTCCCAGGCTGGAAGGGACCAGCCCAGAAGGCTGTGCAGGAGAGCAGAGCTCAGCTCCCAGGCTGGAAGGGACCAGCCCAGAAGGCTGTGCAGGAGAGCAGAGCTCAGCTCCCAGACAGCTTTCAGAAAGGGCGCAGCTAACAGAACTGGAGCTGTGCATGGGGAGGGAAGCCCGGGGAGGGGAGCAAAGAATGGGAGGGTTTGGACATCATCACTGGAGACCTGGTCGAGGTCTGGGAGAGTTTCAGCAGGCAGCACAGCCCAGTCCTGGCAGAGCAGAGCCTGTGGTGAGAGTCAGCAGTGAGTGCAGGGCAGCGGAGCCAGCGCTGAAGCAGGAAGCAGCACAGGAACCTGTCCTCTGGAGGTCTCCTGGTATAGCTTTTGGCCTTCGCAAGAGGTCCTGGCAGGGATGGCCTGAGAGAAGCTCTGCAGCCACCAGACTGCTGCCAACTGTGACAAGCCCTCCTCCAGTGCTGAAGGGCAGGCAGGAGCTGGCTGCCCGGGGGTCAGGGTCTCCAGGGCTTCCCAAACCTGTGAGTGTCACTGAGAGCTGGACGGAAGGCAAAGCACCAGAGCCCAGCACAGGTCACCTTCCCTCTGCAGAGCTCTCCATGCCCATGGATCTGGGCTCCCCCAGGCCTCCTGCAAGCCGTGGGTGGCACCACGAGAGCGGAGCAGAAGGCAAAGCTGTTGCTAAAAGCAGGCTGGAAACTGCCTTTGACGTCTGTGGGTCCCATGTGGCCTGCAGGGAACAGCAAACCCTGTCCCCAGAGGCCGTGGCCACAGGTCCCTTCAGCACCTCCAGCCATGGGCACTCCACCACCTGGGCAGCCTGTGCCAGTCTCTCACCACTCCTGCAGCAAAGAAATTTTTCCTCTTCTCCAACCTAACCCTCCCCTGGCACAATTTCAGGCCAGTTCCTCTCCTTCTCTCGCCTGATACCAGGGAGGAGAGCCCAACCCCCACCTGGCTGCAGCCTTCTCTCAGGAGCTGCAGAGAGCAGTGAGGTCTCCCTCAGCCTCCCCTGCTCCAGTTTCTCAGTTTTAAGCTGATTTCCCATGCCAGGCTACAAAGTGACCTCCCTGGTGGTGCCCTGTGCCTCAGATGTCCTGGACATGGTTTTGCTTTCCAGTCTCAGCATCCTCATGAGCCTTTGGCTGCCAGCAGCAATCTGCATTGAGAAAAATCAGAGTGGAAGGCAAAAAGTAGCAGGGAAAGGGAATCCTGGCGCAGCCCAGGCCTGCCCCAGCTCAGCTGCTGCTGCCTGCTGGGCAAACAACCCTCGTGCACACAGCACCCAGGCAGCAGCTCAGGCATGGGTCCATGGCATGGGTCGATGATGTCCATGGGCTGGGTTGGTGAAAGGCAGGCACTGACCCTGTATGGGCGAGGCTCCCTGGGCTGCAGAGCTCCCCAGGCTCCTGCCCTGCTCAGCAGATCCTCCCTGACTGCCCTTCGGGGCTGTTCCTGCCTTCCCTGGCTCCTGCCTTCCCTTTCCCTCTGCCCCTCACACTCTGTGCAGTGCCCCAGGTCTGAGTGGCTCTGGGGCAGTGCCCCCTTCCTCCTTCCCTGGCTTTAAAGGCAGGGTTCATGTATAATTAATTAATTAATTACAAGAATGGCTCTATTAACTAACAATTACCCTTTTTTGTTATTATTCTTTATTAGGAATCTGAAGCCACTGGAAAATGTCACTGTTGAAGGGCACCTGCTGAGTTTTCTGCCATGGTGAATTTCTGCTGGCTGCTGTTTCGTGTAGGACTGCCTCTGGCTGGGAGACAGCAGCTGAGGGTGAGCCAGGGTGTGTCCAGGTGGCCAAGAAGGGCATCAGCAACCTGGCCTGTAGCAGCAATGGTGTGGCCACCAGGAGCAGGGCAATGATGGTGCCCCTCGACTGGGCACTGGGGAGGCCACACCTGGAGTGCTGGGTTCACTTTTGGGGCCCTCACTCCAAGGACATTGAGGAGATGCTGGAGCAGGTCCAGAGAAGGGCAACAAGGCTGGTGCAGGGTCTGGCGAAGAGGGCTGGGGAGGAGCAGCTGAGGGAGCTGGGGGTGTGCAGTGTGGAGCAGAGGAGGCTGAGGGCAGGGCTCATTGCTCTCTGCAGCTCCTGAGAGGAGGCTGCTGCTAGGTGGTGGTTGGGCTCTGCTCCCTGGGCTCAGGGGATGGAAGAAGAGGAACTGGCCTGAAATGGTACCAGGGGAGGGTTAGGTTGGCAAGGAGGAAAAATTTCTTTGCTGCAGGAGTGGTCAGGGACTGGGACAGGTTGCCCAGGGAGGCGGTGGAGCGCCCATAGCTGGAGGTGTTCCAGAAAGCTGTGGCCATGGCACTTGGGGACAGGGTCTGGTGGCCACAGTGGGTGGGGCGGATGGTGAGAGGCACTCCTGGAGGCCTTTTCCAGCCCAAACAATTCCATGGCTCCATAAAGGAAAGAGGCTCCCCGTGGGGAGGGGGAGCTGAGAGCAGAGAGGTATCTGTGACAGGTGCCAGTGGTGCTGGCTCTGGGGTCAGGAGGGCCACCAGCCCCTCCTGGGAGCTAGATGCTGCAGACACCAATGCCACCATCTTCCATTGCCCTTGGCCTCTCCGCTTTGCCAGCCCTGGGTGCTGCTGGATGGCATCTCTCTGCCTTTGGCTGTGGGGGGTTTACAGCCCCCAGAGGAGTTCCTGACGAGCAACCTGGTCTGGGGGGAGGTGCCCCTGCCCATGGCAAGGGGATTGGCACTGGACAATCTTTAAGGTCCCTGTCCATGGCAGGGGGTTGGCACTGGATGATCCCCAAGGTCCCTTCCATCCCAGCCGTTCCATGACTATGTGATGCAAACTGTCACAGCACTGCAGTGCTCCCGAAGGGGCAGCACCCCGGGGCAGCGCCGGACTGACTGCCGTAGTGTGTGCCTGGGCACAGCACAGGGGGCAGGAGGCGGCTGGCAGCTGCCCGCAGCCGGAGGCGGTTCCCCATGGCCTGCCCGGGCCGTGGCGGCTGGCAGGCAGCTGCCGCTGGTGCTCACTCGCAGGCTGGCTCGGCAGGACGGAGCCACCCGGGGAAGGTCATCGAAGGCCAGCAGCAGGTTGCGTCTAGAGAGCTCTGGTTCGGCCGCTCCGCTCCCGGCGTCCGCGGCAACCCCGCACAGGCCGCAGAGTGTGGCAGGGCTGTGACAGGCTCCGCACAGGCGGCAGAGTGCGGCAGGGCTGTGACAGGCTCCGCACAGGCGGCAGAGCGCGGCAGGGCTGTGACAGGCTCCGCACAGGCGGCAGAGTGCGGCAGGGCTCTCTCGGAGCCTCCTTTCTTCCCCATCACAGGCTGCGCAGAGAAATCAACTGCACTATCCCAGGTCTGCGCTGTCCCGGGACTGCGCTGTCTCAGGACTGCGCTCTCCCAGGTCTGTGCTATTTCAGGACTGCGCCGTCCCGGGTCTGCGCTGTCCCAGGTCTGCCCTGTCCCGGGTCTGCCCTGTCCCGGGTCTGGGCTGTCCTGTGGGTTTCCCAGCGCTGGCAGCCCTCCAGAGGGCCGTGTCCTCCCCCCGCGGCGGTGTCCCCAGGCAGCTCAGCAGCAGCGACTCCCGCTGGGGGTTTATCTTGTTTTGGCAGCAGCTCCGCGCAGATAAAGTCTCCAATCTGCTCCTTTGTTGCTGTTCCTTATCTCCCCTGCCAAGCCCTCACCTCCTTCTCTTCTTTCTTGGGTCCTTTCCAGAGGCTGTTTTCCCTCCACATCGTTTTCCTCCTTGTTAAATATTTTGCTCTATTCAGTTCTTTCTCTTCCTCTTTCCCTCTGCCTTTTCCCCCTCTCCCACACTTTATTTCTGCCCATTACCTCCATCCTTCCCCAGCACCTCTTTCCCACATTCCTGCCAGGGCTGGAGCAGCTCTGCTGTGAGCACAGGCAGAGGGTCATGGATGCCTTCTCCCTGGCCAGGCTGGATGAGGCCTTGAGCAAGCTGGGCTGGCGGGAGGGGTCTCTGCCCATGNCTAACACACTTCCATGCCCCTCTAACAGGGCTGCTGCAGCAACTTCCTGGTTGTGGAACAGCTCTGGGATAAGATTTCTTTGCCTGAGAGCCGTTCCTGCGTCTCTGATCTGCTGCAGCAAATTAAATGTGAACTGGCAGCAGACTGCAGAGCAGCACAGAGGTGAGCAGAGTAGAGGGGGCCTCTGTGGCCTGCTCTGTGCAGGGCCAAGAGCTGCCCAGGGGTCCAGCTGCAGGAAATGTCTCTGCAGTCTGAAAGAAAATCAGGAGCAGTGGAGGAGCAAATGAGAGTGCTGGAGGCACCAAGCATGCCCTGGCTCCTGGCATGAGGCTTTAATGAAGAAGAATAGGCAACAAGGCTGAGTAGTGCTGCCAGCTGCAGCTCCTTGAACCAGGCTTCAACTGCCAGGGCCTGATGGAGGAGCAAGTTCAGCATCTCCCTTTCCCAGCCCCTCACAGTGTACCTTCCAGGACCTGGCAGTGGAACAAGTTCTGCATCTGCCCTCCCCGGGCCCCATCCAAGAGGAAGTCTTTGGTGCAGAGCAGGCTCTGTGGAGCAGGACGGGCAGGTGCTGCTCGCGGTCCCCTCCAGCAGTCCAGGCCAGCAAGGCTCCCATTCCTGCAGTGGCTATGATGTCACACAGCCCCTGGTGTCCTCTTGTCACCACAGTCACCACGAAGTCACCAAGCCCCTCATGCTCTGCTGTGTCCCTTTCACCTGCCCTGTTAACCTTGGTGCCTCAGCAGTTCTCTATTGCATGCCTGGAGAGCTCTGTCTGGGAGCTGTCAGGGACAGGACCTTGCTCAGCCTTGGTGCTCCTTTGGCCCTCAGGACAAAGCCATGGCACATGGTTCCAAGGTGGCCAGAGATGGCACCCAGAGAAGGAGCTGCATGAGCCATGGGTCCTGGCCATGTGATGAGCTGTGGTCAGCACCTATCCATCTGAGATCTTTGCCCAAGGGGCACTGAAGCTCCGGGCCAAGTTGCCAGGCAGCTCAGACCTCTGCCCAAGGGGCACTGAAGCTCCGGGCCAGGCTGCCAGGCAGCAGAGCTGCTGCTCAGCCTGGATGGAAGTGGTGTCTGAAGCCCCGCAGGGACTTCCTGGCCCGAGCGGCGCAGCCTCCCACTCCCGGGCGTCTCAGCACCACTCAGCAAACTATTTAAAGTAGGAAAGGAAATGGCAGGACAAAAATAGGTTGTGATTGATCCCAACTTCCCTCCTCGGGTGCCTTTGGTTTGTTCTGCCCAGGGTGCCGAGGCCAGCGGGCACGGGACAGCCAGGATGAGCGCAGGGCACATCCGCGGCCACAGGGTGACAAACGTGCCCCGTGGTGACAGACGTGCCCCATGGTGACAAACGTGCCCCATGGTGACAAATGTGCCCCATGACTCACGGGCACAGGCCCCTGCTGCCCGCCGCCGCGCAGCCCGCGGGGCCCACACGGAGCTGCGGTGCCAGGTGCCTGCTCCTGGCCTTCGTCTGGAGCAGAATCTTCGGAGGGAGGACGAGTTCAGCCCCAGGGCGCGTTCGCATCCCGGTGGCATTTCTGCCAGACCAGGAGCTGGGGGTGGGTGGGGGAAGGGCAGCAGAAAAAGGAAACCTTAACCTTTGGAAATCGCACCGCAGCGTCTCGGCGGCAGCAGCAGACGCAGGCAGTTAGCAAAAATAACCTGGGGAACAGAACGCTGGGAGGGAGCTCAGGGAAGCCTTCGGCGGAGCCTCCCCGGGCAGGCGCAAGGCAGCTCCGAGCTGCGCCTCCCAGCCAGGATTTGCTAAAAGAGGTTTTTCTGCTGGCTCGGCCTCCCTCCTTTCCCCTGGAATACCCGCGGGGAAGGGCCGGGGCAGCAGAAGGGCACCGGCGGGGAAGGAGCAGAACCATAAAGCGCTCAGCT